>JACMIF010000187.1:43154-54235 GCA_014805445.1 Diplogasteroides magnus | reverse complement strand
AGTCGGCTAGTAGCAGGGCATGACCCCACCATGTATAAGGCCAAGCCCCATTGCAGTATCTTTATCAGAGGTCAAGATACAAAAACTTGAATGAAGAGCCAATTACTTATGGGACAACCTAATATTCCTCTTCCTATGGAGTCCCTCTGAAATTTTTCATTTCTGATGCCCAGCCATATGTGCACTTCCTTGGCAGACTTGTAGTGATCTTGACCCATTTCGTGGACTCTCCGAGTTCAAACCCTCATTTTTTTTCGTTCCTCACCGAACAAAATCCCTCCTGATCGTGTTAATCAGCCTAATCCCCTCGATTCTGAGCAGCAAGCGTGACTTTTCCCATTGTTATTCTTCGGCTGAGATCGAGGCTAATCCCTTTGTTCCGGGAGCGGCTAAAAAGTGTTCTCCGTTCTCGCACTCAAGCCATGTCTCAGATAGAAGATTGCTGCTCTCTGTTGACTATCGTCTGCTTTTTGGTCGAGGATCTAAGGGAGCTGATCCCTCGGTCTGCTTTTTGCTACATGCTAAAGCACAGAAATTTCCGTGAATCAAGCGCTTTTTCATTAGCGGCGAGCAGAAAATCACCGCCCTCGCCCCCACTTTTTAGGTACTATTCATCATTGCCTTTCATCTGCTTAGATGGTGTTTCCATACTCTGAAAAGCACACACAGAATGAATCACAAATTTGTAGCATTCTCGAGAAAAAGTTCCTGCTTAATCGCACCCCCACTTTATTACTTAATTGTGTCCGGTAACATTCACACATGGGCAAATTGAATAGCCTCAATTAGCCTTTATGGGCAGGCAAGAGATCAAGCAGTAAAACATTCAAATCACGAGACACTTAACACTCAAGATCTCTTCTGTAAAGTAGTCTCATGACATTATAGTCAAGTGATCGCAGTGGATTAAGGAGGATAAAGTTTGCATGGATGAAAGCCTGTAAATTAAGTGCATTTGCGAGGGTGCAAACGGAAGTTTCCTACAAATCGCGCACTTTTGCCGTTTCCTCGTTAGCGCCTGTTGTATAGTGCCTCGGAATATAAACTAGAGCATAGAAGCACAGTCTTAGTCATCCGGAAACTCACGGAACATCGGGTTTGAAACGTGTTTACAGTTGGTAAACAATTAAATGTAATTTTCTAATCCCCATCTGGGAACTGCCTCAGCAGATTTTTGGACCTTTACCTTTTACCTTTTACACAAGTTAAATTGGGCTTCGTACTCTCGAAATGTTCGATGTAACGCCAGGTGTTAATATTCCGCCAGATGTTCATAAGACGTAGGCACACGGTCCGTCTGAACGGCAGGTGCTGAATCCTGAATAAGTTGTGCAAACAAAACTATATTTGACCGTATTTTCGTCGAGATCAGCGTGTGTTATTCATAGGATGCCTATCATTACCCTGTGCTCATTCGGAGATTAGCACGATGCTTCTCAGTAACAACTTGTAGCCGATAATCAGCGGAACTCGCAATTTGCCGCCTACCGCTGTTTTCCGGTGAACGGTAGTGGTGTGGGGAATCAGAAATGTTTTCCGATCCGTCCCCTCATCTCTGCTAGTGATTACTAAGTGGCTCGAGACGGTTGCTCAAAAGTAGAGTAGCGGGTATTATTCAATATCCGGCCATGTCTGATCATCAGTAGCAGCCGCAGCCCAACCACATACTTACTTCCCCTGTAACCTCCCATTTATTCTCCCACCAATTTGTAGAAGAAGAAAGAACGGCAACAAAAGGCATGCAAGGCTGAAGTATGAACCTTGTAGCACAGAATTAGCCATTTCTACACACAGAAAAAAACTGCCACGGAAACTGTCTGATTTACGCACCGCAGTTTAAAACTGTCGCCACTGACAGTGAAACTGTCGCTGGTGACAGTTTTAAACTGCGGTGCATAAATCCGACAGTTTCCGTGGCAGTTTTTTCTGTGTGCAAACACATCGTGATGTTTTGGCTCCGAAAAAGTAAAAACCAAAATCATTCACTCTTCTCGAATGAATTAGATTTAATTTGGGGCAAAACATTTTGAGAACATCTCGCAGTCAACGCCCTTGGTCGCGGGTGGGTCTTTCGGGTTATAGACCAAATATTCACATCTCATCCATAGATCAGGGAACATTTTGGAACTGGGGCATTTTGGAATTTTTCGCTTTCCAAAATGTCCCGCTTCCGGAATTTCCCGGTTCCAATATGTCGCCTCACCCACCTATATCCCTCTATTCTAGGGAAGGCGTCACCGGGCTGACTTGTGCCGTAAGCGACGGTGACTGTCGCTGGACATTTAGCCGAATCACTGCACACGTGCACGTGATAGCAGTGACGGTTGTGGTGGTGGGAGAATGACGTTTGGTCAGAGAAATGACCCGTCGCATTTTGGCATTTCAACCGTATAACCTCTTCGGAGCTGTAAGCTTATAAATTCATAGATGGGCGTTATGAGGAGGTTTAGGCGGTAAAAAGGCGATTGGTGACTGCTCAGCCATTCACTAATCTCCCTTATCAGCGCCATGCATCTGTTGCCATTACAAGTAATCTTCTCTATTACTGCTGTAACATTCCAAACATTACACATCCATCATTCTCAAATGTTACTTCCGCGACATTCCTGCACACACAATCTGTCTTCCTGACTATCTACGTCTGATAACAAACGTCAAAGGGGAAATTTCCCGTGTGGGTCTTACGGGTCAGAGAATAAATACTTACTTACCAACTTACACCATCTCATCAGACGACATTCTGGAACTTTTCTCTTTCCAGAATATCTTATGTTCCTAAATGTCCAACCTAAATGTCCATGACCAATCAACACAAAATTTTCCTGGCTACGTCCGATAACAGACGTCAAGGGAAGATTTAGAAAACTATCTTTCCATCACTTGGGTGTATATTCGTACCTAACCGCTATCCCTAGATACTTTTAAGACGTTCAAGAAAGTAACTTCGTTCTCTGTCTAAATGCGCATTATTTTGATCTGTTTTGCACGGCCCCCATGCAAAAAGGGCACAACTCTGTCGCAACTTTTCTTGATCGCCGATTTGTGGCGCGTCGTTGATGGTTCCTTTGACTGTATGTGCCTATTCTCCGCCGAACGGCTGTCTATACGATGAAGAGACACTTGGTTGCAAATTAGAAAGAGCAGAATGATACCAATAACACCTCGCCTTCCTGTTTTCGGTACGCTCGCCGCCCATAACGTGACTGGGACCGCGAAGTGGTTATTTTAAGAGACAAAAACACAAACATTTTGTACAATCAATCCGCTCAAGTTGGACGCGATCTTTGTTGTTGTTTCTTTTCATAAAAATGAATAAGTAGCTTACTGTTCATTCCTTCCACGTCAGATCACATTGAGTGATTTGTGACACTTTTTCATTATTTAAAGACCGTTTTTCAAGAAAGGAAGTGAGAAATTACTGAAAAATATTTGTGAATCACTGGTGAATCGGGGTGTCGCCCCGCAAGTAGATCACCCAGCCCCACAAAAGTGACAATTCCTCCCCGAATAGAGCCATTGGTAGCGGTTATCCGGGAAAAGTAGCAAAGGGAACGGCCTCTTCACCCTCTTAACACCTATCCTTCAATGGTTCCTAGGATTTAAGGGCGGTTCCCTCACGCCTTTTCTGCGAATATTTAATACCGGAGTGAGTGAAATGAGTGATAAATACTAGTCAGAATGATCCGTGAAACCCCGTCCTTTGCTCTGTTGTTATCAGTTCGTGGAGCACGGAATTACACACACCTTCCTTTGTAAGGGTGGACTGACTGACCACTCCTTGCCATCTCTACTATTGTTACTGACTAGATGGCGGAGGGTAACGTCCGACCCTCTGCATTAGAGACACGCAAGCGCCCTCTCCCGCTACAGAAGTCCCATCGACGTCGGTTTCCTTTTCCCCTGAGTGCCCCCATCCCTCCCTTTCCATTCCCCCATTCGCACTTCCTTCACTTATTCCTTCTCTGTGTTATATTTGCACATGTCGTCACATCTATTTGATGTAATAAATTAAATTAAATTAAATTATTCCGACCAGGGAACGCATTGTGGAATGACTAACCTCCCTAAACTTTTCTGAGTGGTCGTCTATCAAAATCATAGACGACTGCTCCGATGAGATTAAGGAGGTTAGAAATTCCATAATCTCCTAGTTTTTATGTGTTTCCTAATTCTGACTCCTCTTTCCTGACTCACCGTCTGCAAATTTTTTAACACGTTTCCCGAAATACCTCGCGCATCTCAGCGACCGATACCAATTAGTGATTGTAATGGGTTCTCCTGACCTGTAGAGTTTCCTGAATTTTAAAATGTTGCAAAAATGATCGCTTGCCACTATGGACTGGCCGCTACTTGACTCCACACTGAGAACGAACTTGCTAGTCATGGTCTGTGAGAGACTAATCGGTTGTTAGTCGGCTCAAGTTATGAAATTATATGAAGTATTATCACTTGATCATTCTCAGCGATCATTATTAGTGTGGATATCCCCTACAATCCCTCCTTGGATAAGTCCCTTAAAGACCGCAATACGATTTATCGCCCCCCCCTCGTCTGAGCTGTTCTACCTATCACTTGTTTTCGCGATGGAACGGCTCAGAGGAAGTGTTAAAAATTAAACGGTTTGCACAAAGGGCGCGATAAATGCCAAGAAATATGCGATCGCCCCGGGGGTTATGTTACGTATGCGGCTTCGCTACGGATTGGCATCTAAATATTTGGCTTAGCGAGCATATTATCTGCTGTGGGCCTTCTTACGATGGGGACTCATCGCCCAACAAGGATGTAACCGGAGATCATAGTAGATCAGCCGCTCGTTTAATCTGTCAAAATGGGTTTGTGTCAACTTAGAAGCAAATGGCAATTGACTCACTTCGTTGGTGTAACCATATTCTCAGTCCGGACTTTGCCCACTCCCCACTAAATACTTTGATGGGCACGTTGCATCTCAATAGTGAGCCCAAAATGGTCACCCCAAGAGAGCGATATGAGCAATTTCCGCATAAGAAAGCACGTTCTGATTCGAAGATGATTATATTGCTATGCGATACACTCGAGTTGATCGTGGTCAGCACGTGTAGGTTGATACACACAGAAAAATATCAGATTTTTCCTGCAGATATTTGGGTGTGTTCCACGCCAACTGCAATATCTGCCTCTCATTGTCAGATGCATATTTTTGTCGGGTGTAAAAAGGGCAGCGGTTCAACAGCAGGGGGCATTTTTCTGTGTGTATTTTTCTGTGTGTGTGTCATGAATTCCGGTCAGATGGTTGGAATCACTTGGTTTCTGCTTGTGCGTACCACGATCGCTCCACTCGAACAGATATAACGGCGCTGCTCAAACAATAACACAATCAACTTCTCACTCTCTGCCATTCTCAGAGATGTGATCGCGCGATATGTTGGCTGCGCTCTCTTCCGTTATCTTCCGTCTCTCCGTGTTTTATCCATATTGCAGTTTCCGAATCGCGTTTCTTGGAAGCACGCAGAAAAATACTGCTAATTCCCTCCACAATTCAACTTCAAAATGCCAATATTGACAGTTTGAACTGAATTGTGGGGGGGGGGGAATTAGCAGTATTTTTCCGCGTGTGGACTTTTAAAAAACTTTGCAGCTTAATTTACACGTTTATATTTATTCCTGCCTTGCACGAATTGCTATCACCTCAGTCCCTGAGGATTGCTTCTTATCTCTTTTGTCATTCGCACTATCATCACTCGAAATAGGGACCTTTTGCCGTTGTGCACTCTCCCATTGCCGGTGGTCTCTTATGCACTTGTGGTTCCCTTTGGGTGGTGAGAGGAATGCATGCCCATATTTATTGGTCCTTTATGATTGAAGCGTGCCGCGATCGTGGACGCTTTTCGCTGACTCTGCTACTTCCCTGTAGTAGTTTGCGCGTCGCTGGTCGAACCGCCCAAACCTCTCCTCGATATGGCGTCTCTCCGTTCCCATATACCGACACATAAGAGGTTCAAATGTAGGGGTCGGAAAACCCGTGCATCATTGGAATAACATGCCGGGGGTTATAAATCGTTAACTTTGTCGCCATTCCTCTCCACAGTTCCATGGTCTCACTCTCTGATAGACAACGGCGTTGCGCGGAAGAATGGGAGATAATTTACAGATTTGGAACCGCTAGGGTATAGCTATGCTATGGTGAAAGGTTCAAAGTTTGCAAGAGGAGCAGATCGTTGGATTCGACTTTGTTCCCACCATTATTTTTGTTGTGAACAGTTTGCAAGGCAATTAGGCATCATTCTGCTCTAGTGAGCTCGAACGTCCGATGTTATGCCGTTCCATTCGAACTGATATGCCCAGTACGCACCCTGGTGTGCTGCCTCTCTCTTTTTCACGTGCTATTTTACCATTACTCTGACCATAAGTCGTGATTTCGGATATGCTTCACGTGCGAAATATATGTGAAAATATGATATGAATAGCAGTTCTTTTGGGATGCATAATAGGCAGCTGCGAACTTTAGTCGTAGCATTTCTTTTGGCATTTCGAAATTTCCTCCTTCCTTCAAAAGCTATGCGTATAGTTAAAAGTCGCCTACAAACAGACAATCATAGGCGATGACAAAAAAGAAAGATGAACATTACCGATTTCCTTTTCTGAGCAGTCGCTCATAGACGAAACGTCAATATTTTTACCTAGAAAGGCTCCTACGAAAGTGTCAATCATGGGTGACGGCTCAGGAACAAGGAAGGTATTAGGATGTCTGCATAAAAAGTGACATTTCTCATTCGTTCAAATTTTATCGGGCGTGCATAGAACAGTTCCGCGGTTCTCTGTACACCGGATAAACGATAGTTACAGGGAGATTAGACGAATCAGATTTTTTTCAAATTTAGAAAAAAAGGCACTAGAAGGAATATGCGCAATTCGAAATATGTTTATGTAATCGCTGATCGTGCAATTGGGGAATTTACCAAATTGCATTAGCTGCAATAGCTAAAATGTCATTTATTCGTATCAAACTTCCTCCTGCGATCGGTTTGACTACACTTCTTCATAACAGCCATGTAAACGGTGACGGGGAAATTTTGCTGATTTGAAACCAGACTACATCATTGTCCCACTCCCACTTCCTCCTAACCATCGTTCATTGGCAAGTCGCTAGGTAAAAAGACCGATCATCTTCATGACGGTCGATCATGGGTGGAGGTTCAGAAAAGGGACGAATTCGTATTTTTCGCATTCGGACATCCTTTTGAGCTGTGCCGTTCGAACGCCTAATTTCGTCCTGATCATCCTAGGCCATTTGACTATTTCTAATTTCCTCGATATGATCAACATGATCTCTGCTTGATTGACCGGACTACGCGCCTGCACAACAGTCAGTGATCACGGGAAGAGGGGCAGGAACGATCTTTAGAATACGTAGGGTTCCTCCCCCGTTCTCTGCCCTACGTTCGTCAATGAACGACGCGAATTACAGGGACAACAACATGGCAGAAGGGCTAAATCTGTGCCTAGGTGGAATTGTTACGCTTGGAGCACCTGCTGAACCTGAATCTGTCACACTTTGACGCAGATGTCAATGTGATCTGTAGTTTTAGTTGTGGAATTAAGTTTGCCCCCATCCTCCCTCTCCTCCACCTCTTCCGCAACCTCTAGGCCCTCAGGCACAGAAGATTTGGGGAGAGGCTAGACGGCAAAATGGCCTGAAACAATTCACCTGCAGTTCCAATTTGACACCGTTTCGCTAATCTCGAACGCCGCGTAAAATGTAATTTTGTGTCCTTGATTTCCGCGTGGATGATGTGATGTCTCAAAGTGCACGAGGCCTTGTTATCCTGCCATTCACCTTCCTTGCAACAACTCTTGCCTCCCCCGCCATTTTGTAGCCAGACGGAAGTCATTTTGTTCTGACTTAGACTCGGAAACAACTTGTATTCACCTCAACACAAGGGGCTGACTTCTGAGTGCAAAAGCATTTTGACGTGAGACTCACGACTACAAACCCAGACTTCTTCTACCCATCTCAGTAAACAGATCACAAGGGCATGCGGTTGGCATTTTGACTACATTATCGGTTATGTTTCACAGAGGGTATATCTTCAAATATATAGTAGCATTGAAACATATCAAGTAGTCGACTGCAAAGAAACGTGCAGAAATTTAAAACGGTCTAGGTGATCAGAGCTCGTGAGCCACTTGAGCCCCATTATCCGAGTACTGCTGCATATGGCAGATTCCGCCCTGTTGAGTATTCATAGTGAGATGAGATGAGTGGGATGAAGCTGCGTACCTTAAGTTGCCCCATGTTTGGGCTGTCGGAAACAGGCACAAATACTTGCAAATTCCCCGCACAACATGTAGGAGGATCATCATTTATTTCGAGGGTGAGGGGAGTAAATGTTTGTCCGAGCGAGAAATTTCATGAGAGAAATTGGGCTAAAGTTCAAGCAGTCATGAAGCATTGGTAATGGGTGGCAACCCCCTGATGTATGGTTTTTCGTGATTTTAAGAAACGGAAATGCTCCGAAATTGACAGTTGCGAAACGAGAAGGTTCCGATATCTCTTAAGCATATTTCCTTATCATAGTGGTAGTTTTTATGATAAAGCAATAAAAACTACCACTTACGAAACGCTTGTTCCGAGATGTCTTGGGTGGTGAGTTTGAGGGCTAAAGCATGTTAGTCACCATATCTCTTGAGAGAGGGCGTTCGCTCAGCTTGTTCTCATGAGTCACGCGTGGTTGCATCATGTTGTGTGTGTACAAATGCGTGTAGTTCGCGTAACTCAGCCTTTCCCATTTATTGGGAACTGAACCCAAGCAGAAGTGCACAGTTATGTCGTCTTGTCGACAAAAATGTACACTTATCTGCTTGGATTCCATTTCCTACTCATTTATTGTTACTTATCGCTGCTATGCTTACTCCTTCCTCACTATATCCAGAGCCTGCCCCACTCAATCCCGCTCCTTCCCCCTTCACTGCTTCAAACCCCGCCTACCCTGCGGGCACTGCTGCTGGGGCAAGGAGGCGGGCCCGTCGGGGCGGGGCTCGGCCGAGCCTGAGGCTATATAAGGCCAGATCGGGCTTTGCATGGTTCTCCGGCTGCTCCTCTGTCCTCATGTGTGAGTGTTGTAGTTGTTTCTCCCACTTGACCATTGTTGGCATGTTGCATCCCACCCACCCCCACTCCTGTTTCCCAATTTATAGCCATTCTCTATAGACGATGTCAACCGCGACCGTACCTCTGGTGGTCCAGGGTGCATCCTCGCGATTGGCATTGTCATAGATGGCATTGTCAGACTGACAGTGACAATGCCCACCCGATTGTCATATCCCCCGCTTCTTCCTCTTCCTCCCAGTCCGCCTCCGCCTTAGTTTCTCAGATTTTGTTAAGCTTTCATCTCTTGTCTTCACCCACCCCTTCACACCTCTCAACCCGTCTCACTTCCGACATTTGCCGTCTCTTCCGCTTTACGTGCTACTTTTCGCGCCCTGCACCGAAAACTACCGTAATCCAGCCTCCTCATTACAGTAATCGCACACACACACAATGACCGCGAACGCGAGTTGTACAAGGACGCCCCTGTCCGGATCTCCGATCGACACCTTCATTCAGAGGTACTGTAGTCCGATCGGGTGAACCGTGGGTCAACATCCTGATTTCAGGTACATCTTCCCGGTGCAAGCGACCGGTACCGTAATCGTCTCGGCCATAGTCGCCTACCAACTGTTGAGGCGGCATCTTCGGAATGTGGTGGGTAGTGATTGTCTTCTTGTTTCGTCATTACATTCCATTGTTTCTTCCCTCCTCTTCTCCTGAGACTCCTCTCACCATTGTTGTAGGTGTTGTTTGCCATTGCTCACACGTCCTTAACATGCGCGCCCTCTTGTCTCTTTTCCGCATTCCTTGGGTGGCCAGACATTTGCGCCCCAATGCTGAACTTCCCATCCTAGTGCGTAGTCGCTGTGGCGCAAGAGACCACGTGATGACTCCCAGGCCGTGCAATTGATATGAAATCATAGTGCGCTTTTCCCACGCAACTGGGAAGGGAAAGAAAGGACAGATGGCGTAATAGCTCATGAGCTGTTGCTGACTTGCTTCTTCTTTTTCTCACACTTTTCCCACCTTTTCTCTCCCCTTCTCAGTGAGCAAACGTCACTCAAAACAAAGTGTTTCTGCTTCAAAATACACGTAGAGGAGCAGACAAACACATCACAACATAGAGCACATCACATATCACAAGGAAATGAACATATCCCAGCATATCCTGAACGGAAAACGGTTACGGTAGTCATACCGTATCCTTCTTCTCTAGTCGCGTTGTTTTCGTCTCCTGAGCGGAAAGGGTTACGGTAGTCTTACAATATCCCTTGCAGGGTCGCCTGCACATCATCGTTCTCTCCCTCCTGCAGCTAGTTATGATCGCCTGCAGCTTGCCGCACGCCCTGGCCGGATTGGAGACCTTCTACACAAGCGAGTTCTTCAGGTAAGCCACTAGACAACTGTGACATTAGCGCCATAATAATCACCTATGAAGAAACGACAATTAATGATGAAATTTAGGAGATGGAACTTCCTGTCCCTGGTGCCCATCTCTTTCGTCATGAACTACGCCTCGGCCGCAGACACATTCCTCTGCACCCTGGTCGCAGTGCAGTTCTGCCTGTTCGCCCGCGACGCCCAGTCCAAGAAGGTTGGTTCGGCCCCCATGTTTTTTTGTTCTCCTGATATTTTCATCTTGAACCCGGATCCTAGGCGCTTAATACTTGCACTTAAGCCTCTCAACACTCGACCTTTCGTTTTTTCTCCCCCGCTGTCTCATTTCTTGTTGTATTTGCTTTTGTTTTGGGTGTGGCTAAAAGAAGGAAGGAAGGGCGCGACTATTAAGAAGTGTGGGTGGCTCAAGTGAATAAGAGAGAAGAGGAGGAAAAGATCATTAGCCATCCACGTGGCTGTTCTTCTGCTTCCTCTGAGTCAGGCGCGTTCGTTCCTCTAGCCGTCTGCACTCTCTCCTCTCCTGGACTCTCTCGCTCCTGAGGGTCCAGAGCTCAGGAGAGGCTCTGGACGCTCAGGAGCATTGCGTAACCGCCGTCCACTCTCGCCACGTGTGACT
>JACMIF010000187.1:0-34971 GCA_014805445.1 Diplogasteroides magnus | reverse complement strand
GTATTTCAAGTGGGATCGGGGTCTCCAACTATAATTATGATACTCCAGCTATTCGACGCTTATTCTGTGAAGCACGTGTGGCTAGCTTCATTTTCACACTTTTTCGTATAGTCTTGGTCTTTCGACCATAACTCCGTGAAAAAATTTCATTTGTGCAATCGGCTGCCTAGGCGCGTCCGGCTTTCACTTGCCTACAATAATCAGTTGATAGTTGGATTCTATATCAAGTTCACGAAAAATGCAGCAAAAATCCAAAAGGTGGGTCCGAAAATCGAGGATTTGGCAAGTTTGGACAATCGCGTCGGAGGGACTGAGGAGAGGGAGGGGGAGCGGAGTGGGTTAGGAGCAGGGCTTGACCCCACCATGTATAAGGCCAAGCCCCACCGCAGTGTCTTTATCAGAGGTCAAGATACAAAAACTTGAATGAAGAGCCAGTTACTTATGGGACAACCTAATAGTTACCGATGACGAATATGCACTAAGCGTAAGCCACGTGTTTCTGCAATACGTTGCTGGAAGCAGGAGAAATCAAAGGTGCAATTACTATTGAGATCAGAGCACGAGGGACATTTGTCGGTCGGGTCTGATGTCTGATGCGAAATGATGACGAAAATGAGCGAGAGCGGGAAATTGGTTGCTTACACTGGAATCCGGGGTGAGACCAAGATCATTGCATTTCCACGCTAACACCAGGGATCCCGAACCAGGAATTGTACACAACCAAGCAAAAAAAATATATCGAAGCTATTGGGTACCCAAAACGCCTTGTTTTCCAATCCCTACTTGTCGGAGTCTAATTTTAAGTGCTTCAACATAAAGCGTTTGAGCATGAAAATGTTTGGCCCCCAGGATGTAATCAATAGACGGTGATCACTGCTCACTCACTCAGCAGTACACACAGAAAAATAACTACCGATTTGTTGGTGGTAGTTTGATACTACTCTGTGAAGTAATTAATTACTACCGCTAGGTCGTAGTTTAGATCGTAGTTTAAAACTACGACCAACAAATCGGTAGTTACTTTTCTCTGTGTAGTAGTGAATTGAATGTTAAAAACGCACCTCCTTGAGGTTCCGCTCCACCGTGGCGAATCTCTCGTTGGTTTGGTGCGAGTGTTCCACAACGATCGACTTGTTCAGCACACCACGAGTCTCCTCGGCCATCGTCTTAAGTACAATAGATATTATGCATCCTATCTGAACTGTTATTCCTAGTACGCGTCTCACACCTGGAAGCCACTCTGGTCTCTCATTTTTACGTGCTATTTCGTCGCTACGGAATATGTTTCAACTGTGAGATAAATTTAATGGAGCAACAGTTCAGTTAGGATGCGTAATACTAATGATGCTTAATAGGTAGAAAATCGTGGATTCTCCATTCACTTGCTTCTACTCACAGCTGACTGCTCAACGGAGATTGAACGCAAATGCACTTGACTGTCAATTTTGATTCCCTAATAGGCATCGATTAAAGGGTCTACAACACTTTTCTATTTTCGCTTTCTCTTAACATTGAAAATATGCAAAATGTGTAAATGCAAGCCAATTGATGATGAACCGAATGAAATATATGTATACAATGTGTTGATGAATAGACAAGAACGCAGTGCCCTTTCTCGCCATAAAGATGAAATGGATGAAAGTGCAATTTTAGATGTAGAACCCCTGGTACCCACCTCAAAGGCCTCAATGGCCATGTCCTCGACGACATCGGCGAACTGCAAGGCGAGATAAGTCCAGTTGACGAGGACGTCCAGTCGGTCCAACTCGAACGGCCTCCACAGGGCGGCACCCGTCAACCAGAAGTATCTGAAAAAGAATAGTTGAATGGACTCCCCATGTGAAAAACAGAATGGGCACCTCCTAAATTGGCCAGAAGTACATGTACTGAACAAGTTTATAGTTCATTCTTCGAGTGAACGATGGTTAACAGACCGGATGGACACCTTTAACACGGAAAAATAGGTATATGACATGCTTGGTATTATAAACTTAGAATCTGCCTCCTTCACTTTAAAATGATTCTGGGTGGAAGAATAACTGACACAGTGTCATTTTGAAACTGAAGGAGGCAAATCCTAATTTTAAAATACCAAAATTGTTATTTACTTTTCTACGTGTGGTCATAGGTGATAATGAAATGGATATCTCACAACATCCTGTTGCAAAAAGTCGTCATGTAACAGGAAGTTTTTGTTCATGCCCGCGCCACGTGTTTTCAATGACCAGGAAAAAATGCATTTGAATGTTGACAGAATGTTTGAGATTGAGAAGCAAACTGTGATCTTCGTCATGTGCGGTGTGCGCATCATTATGATTTTATATATGCAAGAAAAAAATCAGACTGCGACCGATCATCTCAGTTAGCTTTTCTTATAGTTTTCTATGTTTAAAAATAACGAAATAGTTAATTTTGTATTCTGATTTCTATGACAAAAAAATAAGAAAACGCTTCCTTTTGGTAAATACTAATTTAGATACCATGCAGCATGTTATAATGGATTCATCGTTGAGTGAAAGGAAAGAGCGCCATGGATCCTTGCGCCGTAATGGTGAACTTTGCGCCGAGGCAGAAAGCGACAGTTGTTTTCTCTGTATGTAAGATCAGTGAAAAATTACCAAATCAGCATACAAACTACCAACCCCACTGTACATCACGACATTGTCTATTCTTTATGTAAGCAGATATACGGTAATATAGCTTGTATAATAGACCTTCTATGGCACAACTGTCCATGGCCCTATTGTCTGTTACCCGCATCCATATGTATGTATGTGTTCATGCTCCATTGGTCAGGAAAATGCCAGACGATCTTTTAACAGAAGCAAAAGCAAAAGGCTGATCATCAGCATGTTTTCGCATAATTTAATGATCACAGACTATAATCATGCTCGCTTGCTTGCAAGTTTCTTCCAACCGGTCAGGTAAATAACAAAGCAATAATTTATGTCTGACATTGACAACTCTGCGGGGGTGTTCGAAATCGGCAAATTTTTCGTTATTTTTCTTCGCAGCGCCGTTGTCTCACCGTTGCTGTTGTCAGCGCAGTTGTCGCCGGACAATCGCCCGGCGGAGAAGAATGACAACACATTCACCGAATTAGGACCCCTGCTGCCAACTAATGGCTGTCGTTTCCCGCAGTTTAAATTTTTATAGTTTTCGGCCCAGCAACGTTTTCAGCGTTTGCCTTCCGCTGTTTGAAACTCATATTTGACATTTTACCTCCCACACACCACATTCTCAAAGAACTAAATAAAGGCAAATCGGGGGTTTTCACTGCAGAAACTACAGTTATTTTTTGTGTGTGGGATCAGCGAAACAAACGGGATTATGTAGCATACAAACTATTAACCCCACTGTACAGCATGATATTGTTAATTCCTCGTGTCAGCAAGCGTCAATATACCATGGTTGGCATGACATATACACACTTTAAAAAATACTACCAATTCCCCAACCATTCAGTTTCAATCTGCTAATCTTAGCAGTAAAACTGTCAATATTGGCAGTTTGAAAGTGAATTGTGAGGGAATTTGCAGTATTATTCGGTGAGTATGTCTTGAGGACTCTGAAAAAAGTCATTACGACCAAGCATTGTATGGCCATCATAGTTGGCAGAGTGAATCCCAAAGTGCATTCTATCTCTTCATTCAGTGTATCGCGCGGATTCTGCCAAAACTACTGGCCGTAAAGTCAATCCCACAGTGCAGAATGACATTTCCCTTTTCCCTCACTGCATAAACAAGCGTCAATACACAGTGGTTGATATTATAAAAGCACCTCGTCGCACCTCGAAGTGCAGCCCCTTTTCTCTAACGGTAAGCGTAAGCCAGTCGGCTGTCTATCAACGGCGAGAGACAACCGCTCCGAATGATTTAGAGAAAAGTAATGCACTTCGAGGTACGACCAGGTGCGCTTGACGGTCTCTAGTTGATATATAATATGTCACGAGTACTGTAATGACCAAGCATTGTCTGCTCATTATTACGTATCAAAACTACGATGCGAATACCTTCTATTCGCCCGAATAAGCCTCCTTGTGATAACAGTGCTCACTTGGATGAAAACAACATGTGATCATTTTGTGCCTCGTGCTGCGTAATTCCAGTATTTTTCGGTCCACTTACCCGTGAAGCCGAAGACCGGCGGGACTATTGTTAGGTCTCCTATGACAGTATTCTGGGGGACTTGGGGAAGTCCACGGATGAAAGACAATTGCACCCTGGACATTTGCGCCATGATGGTGAAATGGGCATGATAATGACGACGATGACCATTTCACCATTACCGCGCAAGTGTTCGAGGCACTCGCGTCTCTCACTCATATCCACAGCGGGATCGAGGATCTGCTAACGTAGACACGTAGCACATATAAGAGGATGTAAAACAACAAATTTCGTATTAGGTTTACTTTTACAAGACGGAACAGTTCTAAATGGCCGTTTTGAAGTAGTGAACCTAAATCGTTTTTTTTTATTTTACATCATTTTATGTTCGAACCCTGTCGTTGCAAAACTTTTCATCTTTGAGAGATTCGAATGATCGCCAATGGACAATTCAGAAACCGAAGTCCGCTCGTCATTCGCTTGACACCTTTGCTCTCAAATAGTTGCATGATTTCGTTCTAGTTACGGCCAACGACTAAATACGGGCTATTGTTAGTGTTAGACGCAATCCGATCATCAGAACGAAAACAAAACACGCATTGAAATTACAGGGGGCAGGTGGAAATTGTTCAGCAATTGGAAAAGGTCCAACTACGACATCGTCTGATACAGAAACAGCACCTATTATATAAGGGACATTTGATCTGGACTCGGAATATTTTGTCTGGGTCAAGGACATTTTTTGTGGGTTCAGGATATTATGTCTGGGTTCTAAACATTGTGTCTGGGGTTCAGGACATTTGGTCTGGATCCAGAATATTTTGTCTGGGTTCAGGGGATTTTGGAAGAGTTCAAAAATGAACGATGGGTAAAATTGTTGTTTAGACTGTCGGTAGGGCACAACCGACGTGTAACTTCGCCCGATGGATTCAGTGATTTCAAAAGAATCAAAAACTGTTTTTTTTCAAACTCCAGAGAAAGTTCTTCTGGCCAAGCAACGTAATTACTGTTACAGTACCTGAAGCTCCTATCAGCCCTCATCCATGTCGTTTGCCTGGTCTCTGTATAATCCGGCTTGCGGGGCATTCGCTCCTGCACCCGAGAGATCTTAAATTGTTCCCTTTACCACATTATTATGGAAGTTGTACTGAAGTAACCCTCAATGTTACTGTACAGGCAGCAAATGAAATGAAAAATGAAGGAGTTCAAAAATATTTGGAAATCACACACAAAAAATAACTGCTGCAAAACAAATATTGGTAGCTTTTAAACAGTAGAAGCGGATTTGACAGTTCTCCTCTGTCCACTCACCGTGTGGTAAGCATAGTAGACTGAGAGTTGAGAGGAAGATATAGCCCTGGCGTCCCTGACTCGTGGCTCCCTCTCAATGGAATCGATCCATTCCCAGCATACCTGTGGAGACATTATTGATTGATTATCGATCGAAGAGGAAGACATACAGCGATCATGGTCTCGTCGTAGTGCGCGGTGTTCAGCACGCAAGCGAAGACGTGGTCGATGAGCTCGAGTTCATCTGTAATAGAGTGAATTACTAGCCATAAGGTTTCTAATTCTGTAGTAAAGTACATTCCTCATTCGTCTAATCCCCTCGGAGCCGTTATCTATCGCTCGTAGAGAAAAACGCTCCGGCTGTATTAGATGAGTGAGATATACACCTTACTAGTAATTTAGAAACCCTAGTGGGCACCTCGTTATTTATATCGCGATAGTTCATTCTCTTATGGTATCTACGTTGAGCGGCCGCTCTCTGTGGTTGATCATGAGCAATTTGTCAAGGTTCTCATGGAACGGTTGGTTCGTTCAACGATACTCCCACCCTAATCTGAAGGAACTGAGGAAATGTGGTGGATGAAATCTACTAAAGCAGTTCCTTGAACCCGAGATAATTTGCACATAAACTGTACAAGACTGCTAATGCAACCGGTTAAAATGTAATCTTTGCTTTCTCTTTAAGCGTTATATTAAGCAGCCCAACTGAACCGTTGCTCTTGCATTAATGTTTCGCAGTTGAAATATACCCAGTATTAAGTGCTGAGGTTAGAGAAATAACGAAATAGCACTAAAAAGTAGAGAGACAGTCGTTCAAAAACGTATGGAGCGTATAGCTGATGGATTGGTATAAGTGCAATATATAAGTATTTCATCTTGCTACTGAATCTACGCCGTCATTATCAATGAGAATAAATAAGTGTACAAAAGTTGATACTGAATACCTGCTCCAAATGGATGGTCGGTCTTCACCACTTCCCTCACGACCTTTGCAGCTCGTTCGTAGTCCCGTGCGACAGTTGCAGCAAACGCCGGCTGCAGCTGACCGAAGATCGCCTGAAGAGTGAAGTTTGATGTTCACGCAGAAACGGAAGTTACTTAACGTCGATTGCATCTGCAGTAAAAAATTTCATAACAAATTCATTCGATTTTACCGAAAAATGCAAATTACAGTAGAGAAGTTATGCTTACAATTAGTTCTCAGTATTCCGCTTTTCTAACTTACAGAGATCTTTTGCCAGATATCAGGGACCAATACGTGCACACGAACCCCCGCAGTCACTCAGAACTACACAATTATGACTACACTTTCCACCAATACCTCGCTCTTGATTTGAACTGGAATAACTCGGCAAAACACTTGCTACACAAGTCAGAAGCACCATAGGCAGACAGTGAAGTGAGTTAGTAAAGTAAATACTAGAGAGTCAGTAGTAAAGCAAGCATAATAGTAGTAAGTACTTACTAGACTAGTAAGTGCACACAAACCCCCGCAGTCAACCAGAAGTTCAATCAGTATGGAACGTTTTTCGTCCGTGCGCACCGGATTCGAGTCATTCTCTCTCGCTCAACATAGATGGCCGGTCGAATGAGAGGACAGCCTAAAGTCGTTCCATAAAGCGTTCTAATAAGAACTACACAATTATTACTCCAAACTAGGGAAGGCACTATGGAGTTTCTCACCTCCTCAATATCTTTCGAGCGGTCGTCTCTCATTACGATAAACGGCCACTCGGAAGAGATTGGAGGGGCTAGAAATTGCATAATGCTTTCCCTATTCCAAGGCAAGGCCTTTCACCCTATCACCTAATATTGATGGTAACTGGAATATCATCGGAAAACGCGCCAGAATACCTACATACTCGCTGTTTAATCAGAACAAAATGATAAAATTTGCTACCTACGGAAACACTGTGAGCGATAGACAACCGTTTCCCCGAGATAAAGCAATTGAGAAATGCACTTTTCTACCGATATAGAAACCCTAGCAGAAAACATTTACTTAGGTCAATCAAAAAGTAGCATTTATCAGATTATTCAAAATGTACATGCATAATGACTGGAGAAGTTCTTCAGAATTTTTTCTGTTCAAAGCATCGTTGGTCAGATTCGAAAAAAAACTCTAAATTCTACTTGGGTAAACAGTAATCATTTCCCATCAAAATATTTGTATCTAAATGTGATTTGAGCAAATCTTACATCTTTTTCCGTTGTAAGCGTGATTCAATAAAGATTGTAAGTTATTTGAATTTGCCGTAAACAACGGAAGTCCGGTGTTTGTTCCTCTGATGGACAGCGAAATGATATCATCATCTTACAAACAAATAATATTGTGACTTAATGTTCAGGAAGTAAGTGTAGCCGTATTTTTCTGTGCGATCCAAGAGATTAGCAATTTGTCGGATTTTGAGCCAACGACGGGAACAAATGTTTGTTTCCGTGATGAAATCAACTACAGACAGAATAATAAACGGCATTTTAGCCATTTTAAACTTGGGATTTGCCTACTTCAATTTCGAAATAACACTGGGCGAAAGAATAATTTGAAACCCAATGTTATTTTGAAACTGAAGTAGGCAAATCCTTGGATTAAAACGACTAAAATGTCATTTATTATTCTGTGTGCATTTAGATTTAAGCATTAGCAATCATAATCCTAGTCATTATTGTACCTAAAAGCGCTGCTTCCGTATTTCGCTGAACTTTTCGTGACTTTGTTCGCATCACAGTCACACACATCAAAGTGAGAACTAATTGTTTATGAACAGGCAACAATCGAATTTCCGCGCGGGACCAATATGTGCTCAACTTCTGACAGGGTCTCTTAACTTCATACGATATCTCGGATGTTTGTCCTCAAGTACCAAGCGTAGGCGGAACCCGATTGCATTAGTTGGAGGATTACGGTAGCTGAATCCGCTGGGGACCGGAGACCAGAGACAGTCGCTTCGGGACCCTGTGTCTCATGAACGAGATACGGTAGGTCAGGGAGAGGGTACTGAGGGGAAATAATACTAATTCTCGGGCATTAGTCATTGTGAAAAGTGCATTTGCCGGAATGACATCTTGCGTACTTGATACACAGTTTCAGTGAGTAGGAGACACACATAAATAATATCCACTCATTCCAGGAAAAGCTGAAGAAATCACGGGGGTCGCGTGTACTCTGACTAGAAAATATAGAAAATATCAGTAACAGAGCTTTCTGTCCTCTCATTCGGACTATGGTTTCTAAAACGGGAGTAAAGTGCTTTTACTACCGTTATAGAAACCATAGTTCCGACCTGTTGGCTAAGATTGGCAAGAGTACATAAGTAGGCGACCAATGCGCACTGAGATTGAAAAGTTGTACTATATTTCCAGAAAGCGATTCCTAATTTAGAATGCAAATGACGATCCGAGGATATTAGCAGGGTTCATGGATATTTGCGCTTCAATGCTGAAACGGGCACTTGAGCAGTCATTAGAGAATGATGGCGCCTCAGTCCATTTCACCGTTATGGCGCTGCTGTCTTTCGCTCTTCGAGACAATAGCTCAACAGAGAAACGAGAAGGGGAGCGAATTCGCTGATTCTGAGATCATCTTTGTTATGAAAAGTGGTCATGAATGCGTAATCTTTTTCTCGCGAATCATCACCACCACACAATGGAGTGTTATGCAAAAAGTGCGTGGCTTATTCATAAAAATAGGTCTGCGCAGGTTTTCGCTGCGTGACTTCTGATTTGATGTCGAGTGCAGTAAGCACCGCAAGCCTATTTATGTGATGCAGGGCCCGTGAAATGTGGCAAAAGGTGGTGAAATGACACGGTAATATCGCGAATGTGATCTAATAGGTGCATGGATACAAACAAAAGTGAATAAGTTCTTGGTGAACAGACAGATAAATTGAATGCATCCCAACAAGATCTGCTGTTAATGGTTCAAAATATCCCCGCATCGAAGTACCGAGTACTCGCCCCACTACAGGCTCGACTGTTCAATCTTCCATTTGCATGCTTCGGTTTTCAGGATAACAATTTCGCAAATTTCTGGCACGGAAATTCCTGTCCACGAAGCAAAAAATACTGTAGGAAAATAATGAGAGACAGTTGGGGGTTGAAGATACAAGAGAGAAGCCAGACAACATTGAAATAGGTTTCACACCAACTATAATTTGTTCTCGTTTCTCGACTCATTCTTGTTTATGCTCATGTCACTGATTCATTAGTGCACATGACATATGCTGCAAGTCAACCAGGAAGAGAAATCTGCACTCAGAGAGTGCAAATTGGTGTCAACAGTACAAGGAAGTAAGTATTACGAAGACCCATATCACGTGGCACTGATTGGATGACAAATTTTATTTTTCGAATGCAGAAAAGGGACGCAGGAGTATGGCTACCGTAATCTTAAGCGACCCTATCACATCGGGTCCTGCAAGGAAAATCGGCGAACTGACCTGTACACGCACATTATTGCCACCGTTGCCGTCGCCGTTGGAGGAGCAGTTGAGGTCTAGCCCTGAAGTAGTGTGTGAATGATAAAAGCGATATTTGCGCCATAATGATGCAATTGACTCTTGAGCAGTGTTAGGTGGTAGCATCTACCTATAATTTCACGAATATGGCGCAAATGTCCATGATGCAATTGTCTTCCATCAAAAGAAGTCTCTCCGAAGTTGGAATGCATGACCGAAAGACCAACCTGGAGATGCAGGCTCGGATGAAGAAGAATTGCCGGTCAATTGTGTATTGAGGTTAGCGTCTCGCTCTGAACAATATTTGATTATATGTGATGATGTAGGGATTAGGTACAGGAATGGAATCCTCATCTAGAAAGGACTAGCAAACCAACTAAAACTGTAGTAAAGTGCATTTGTCATTCGTCTTACGTTAGAAACCTTAAAGAAGCCATAAATGGAGAAATTTTATTTGATTTTACGGCGTCCTGCACGGAAGTCCCTGCAATTAGTTGAAATCTACCGTAATTGCAGTTAAACTTTTGCCTTACAGTAACTTGCTCTTTTTTACGGACGCCATCTATAAAAGTGCCTGTCACAGTGCCTGGTTGTGTGTTTCAGGGCGACATTTCCCAATTTAGTGGGCGTGGTCAATTATTGATGTATCAGTCCCAATAACACCTCAACTTTGATGGAGCTTTCAACCCCTTCAAATATTTTTTTTAATCTGAAAATTTCGGAATAGGTATTATCGACCATGCTGATTAACGCTATATTCTCAAAATTGCAGACCCTGAATCTCGATTTATGGCTTCTTTAATGTGTACTAGGAGCTTCTAAAACGGTATAAAGTCGTGCATTTTTTTGTTCGTAGCTTCTCCGCGAGAGGTTTTTCCTCATTCGATTGATAACAGCTACCCAGAGATATTATAATTTAGACGAATGAGCTATGCACTTTTACACCGTTTTAGAATCAATATTGTGTAACTCATGGGTGCAAGGAGATTTACAAAACTTCTCTATCAACTGGCCAAAAGATACAAAAGCCCAGCTACCTAATGTTAGATGGACCCTGTCAGAACAAGAATGCTCTAGTATTTTCGTGCTAAGACCATGAATCAAAAAACGAACGTCTGAGTGCCTCTATGACCGCATTGACGGTGTTTGCCTTCTGTAATGTGACCGCATCCATTGAAGGAGTGGATGAGTGGAGGATAGTGGAAGGCGTGACAATATGGCTACTGGACGATGTGGGACGACCGATCCACTGAATTGTATGACATTAGGGATGGGGGGAATTTTGGGAAGAAAATGTATCAGGGAGCAAGGAAAGAGTGAGAATTTCACTACCAACACGATGTGGGACGACCAATAGATTAAAAAATTTTAAAATGCCAAAATTGTTTGCACCCAATTTCTGCAGTTATCTACAGTGGAATTGCAGTACAAGGATCATTTTGAAGAGCAGATAACGAAAAATGATGTGAAAAGATGACATAACAACCAATTAAACGCCAAGGATATTTACGCCGTATTGGTAAAATAAGTCCTTGATTAATGACGCAATATAACGGTTCACTCAATAACTGACACACTTGTTCGCGCAAATCGCAACATTGCACTGAACCGTTTCCCGATTGGGGAAGGAAGAAGGAGAGAAGAGCAAAGACCTTCAAACGGGTCGAATCACAAAGTGCTTTTCATTCGGAGTAGTGTAGGAAATCCAAGCAAAAGTACATTTTTCTGTCGTATAAGAAATTCCCTCGGAGCTGTTGTCTATCATATGGAAGGGACAACCGCTCCGAGGAAATTTGACTACATAAAATGTACTTTTGCTTGGATTTCCTACACTAATTTGAAGCCTTCAAGCTGTAAAAAACAATAGATCCGAATGGATCAGACAAACAGAGTGCGATGTTGGATTTCGCATTAGGAGTTCTAGATAAACCGCTAATTTTGTCGTCATTCCTCTTCTCCTCAGCGCGGTCGTCTCACTCGTCCCGATAGAGAACCGCTCGGCGGAGAAGAATGACAACAAATTGGCAGATTTGGAACCCTTACTCCACATCGCAACCGTTTGAAGGGGGGTGTATCCTCTGTTGGACAGTGGATGGACAGAGAGGGACACGCATACTTTCACCCTCAATTCACTACCATCTCCCTTCTATAGACCCTCCCCGATCGTCCTGTTCTCTAGTCACCTCCCTCCCACTCTGCGTCTCTACCCCCACTCTGCACTCTCTCACCACCCGTCTTACTCGAGCACAACTATTATGGTTGACCTCTATTTAACGTGGACCGAGGGAGGAGAAATAGAAAAGAAAGGATCGCTGAAGAGTTTGGAGTAAGCAGAGTAGGGTTCAGACTAGATCAGATATGTAAATGTTGTTTTCATAGCAAGAAATGTTGAAGCTCGTAAATCTAACAATATTTGATGTTTCACTGGAAGAGTTGGTCATGTTTACGTATGTGCACTGTCATTATGCATTCAAGCGAAGCGGCATGAAAGCAATACCCAAACAGAAGAGGATCATAGACTGTCAACTGCCGTATCCTTCAATTTCACAGACTCATGTAATCATCGAATATTTGAGCTGGAAGCTTACCTCATCATCACTATCTCCAGAAATGGTTGGCGGACGGCCGCGCTTTCTCTTTTTAGGCGCTTCACCTGAAATTTCAAGTTCTGGAATTTGAGAAAACAAATTGTCCAATTTAGACAATCTTTCCCATTTTCGTCGTCGTATGCTATGCTCGGGGACAGAAACAAATTGAGAACTCCACCTTTCTCGAAGATATTTTCAATTCGAAACTACCTCCCAGAAGAAATTGAACACGCGATTCGCTCTCACGAACCGAGTTTATAGGACCGGAATGACTTTTACCTACTCGGGAAGCGCACTAGTGTTTCTAAATCAATAGTAAAGTGCATTTCTCATTCGTCTATTCCACTCGGAGCGGGTGTCTATCAACTGTACAGACAATCGCAGAAATGTACTTTACTATAAATTTAGAAACCCTAATGCGCACTCTAGAAAGTCAGGATAACAATAATAAGTGAGTAATAAGTGAGACTTATGTATCTACCAGAAAGTCCACTGATCATCGATAAATCTCAGTCAACTAACTCTGTAATGAACTCACCATTTAAATTGGCCACTGTCATTGTCGGAATCTTTGCATTCTGCAGCCACGGTTGGCAGTTTGGAGCTGCCGGCTGCAGGAAGGAGGCTGAATATGAAGATTTTCAAAAATGAGAAGTTCTGATGTTCGCTGGTATAGATGAGAACTTTATTTATAGATTCTCACACTCCGAGAACAGTTCCAAGTGAACCCAAAATTCTCATTGATTGCAGGCTCAAATTATCATTTCTTAATTTGAAAAGCAGAACGCTATGGATAAACCTGACATATGGAAACCAGCACGGATAAACATATAAAAACTTCAATCTCTTGTTAGCTTATGAGATGTCGGTCGAGATGAAACCACGGAGCACTTCACCTTTTTCGCCCCATGTTACAATTAGATACTATCTATCAAGGACTGATCCTTCTTTTAACATACCAGAAACGATCTTCATGAGGCAACTCCGAGTGTTCAAGCAACGACTTACCCAGTGTAGATGCCAATGTCGAGTTGTCGACGGACTCAGTCTTGCACTCGTGTTCTCCAGTCTCATTCTGAAGATCGTCCAACAGAGGTGGAGGAAGGAGAATGGGAGCTCCTGAGTCATTCAACAGATGAACGCCGAGACATGGACATTTGAGCCATAACGGTGAAGTAGAGATATTCGAACCATGAAATGGAGTCGAATCAGTCTGTTTCACCATTATGGCGCAAATGGCCCTGTTTCGGCTATCATTCGCAAAAAGCAACTAGAGAAATTAAGGATTATCACATGGTAACTTGTTGTAACTATTATGTTATTTATGGACATATAAGGACTCATGATGGCCAATGCCAGCTCAAGATTCGCTAGCCTTCTTGGGTTCAGTCCAAAAAATTCATCAATAATCTTTCATGAGAAAAGTGACAAGCTGCGACACGAGAGATTAAGATTTTAAAGAGAAGAATGCAGCAGATAACAATGTACCTGGAATGATAATTTTTTATGCATTTATCATTAGTCGAACCTCCGAGAAACAGACTAGATACAACCACTCCGTTGATATGATAATAGTGAGAAATGCACGAAATGATCGTAAACCCTGAATCTGACCATTTGAGATGGATACAGTGGCTGTGGCTGTGTTGGACATGGATGATGAAATGCCCCTTGAACCGACAGATCCTCTACCTATCCTGCAAAAATCGTCGCTGGATAACTCACACGTAGACCACGGATTCTAAATCGGTAGTGTCCTCATTCATTTACACCCTCTGAGGAGTTGTTTAAGGAACGTAGAGATAACAGCTTCGCAGAGAAAAGACGTAACAGAAAGGCAGTTCACTACCCATTTAGAAACCGTCACGTAGGTCAGAGCAATGAAAGAGAACTGACAAGGGTAGTTTGCACTGATTGCACGTGATAAATGATCAAAGAGTGCGGATCAAGGCTCAGGTAGGCAATACGGCTGAATGACAAGAGCGCCATGGACATTTGCGCCAAAATGGTGTAATGTACAGATGCGCCCTCATTTGATGGCTCAAGTACTTATTACACCACAGATGCGCAAGTGTCCATGCAATGCTTGGTCCACAAGTATAGGAGCAATCGCTCATAAGCATGGAATAACGGCATGGATTTCGTTCTACAGAAAGCGGGACAAAAATTGATGTCTGCTATTCAAACAAACTGAAAGTGCTAACACTCAACGAGCGTTTTCAGACCACAGTGACGGCATTTGACAGCCTGTTCGCTAAAAATACAAGAACTCCAAGGACATTTGCGGCAAAGTGATGAAATGGACACTTGCGCCGTGAAAACAACGAGAACGATGGCGCAAATGTCCACGGCGCACTTGCCTTTCACCCGAGAATAACGACTTGGATTCCCATTCTACAAAAAGCTGGACCAATTGACGTCTACACTTCAAACAAAGTGAAAGTTCAAACACGCAGAGCTTATCAGAAAGTGTCATCATACGACAGTCTGTTCATGTGCGAAGCATCTGAACCAGGAGGGCATGCGAGATTGGTTAGATTTCATCGGAAAGTATAAATTCAAGACATAAGGTTACGTGAAAAATAACCGATTTCTGCCTACAAATAACGAGCTCTAATCTGAACAGACAACGTTGACACACCGCTGCCAGGGCGGCTACAATCACAAAAAAACCAATTTAGGGTACAAAAATAAGAAGAAAAGGGCTGCTAATCGGGACCAATCCAGGATAATCAGACCAATTTAGGGAATTAAAACATGAAGAAAATAGGCGATAATAAGGACATTCGATCACTAATAAGCCGTTTGCTTCGCAGCACAGCAGCGATGGTTTGCAATGACCTCCCACATACTATTTTCCCCCTATGTTCCCTTCTGTCCTTCCCTTCTCTTCTTCCCCCTCTCCTCTCCTTCTCCCCTCTCCTCCAGCGACCGAACGACCGCGCAAAAAATGGCGGCGCTCAATTTTTTCAACCTTCGCCAGAGACTACACACAAGGGAGAGAGCGCAGAGAGTCATGAGAAAAGAGAGAGCGCGCGAAATGGAGAGACGGGAAGGTCAGAGGAGGCAGTTCTTTCTCCCCCTCTCCACAGAGCGAAATCCGGCCAGTGTGACTGGCTGTTTTTGTGCAAATTCCCCTCCTTCCATTCATCTTCAACCAGCAGTCTTCGCCTTTCGATATTCGCCCCCCCCCGCTACAGAGCACCAATCAGGAGAAAGATGACCATTCGAAATGGCTATTGAGGACGCCTCGATAGCTTCCCAGAAAAGAAACATGACATTTTTGATCGGTCAATTTGGAGACTATTTTAAAACACTTGCTCCACAAGCGTCAGCGTAAGCGCACAATTATGTTCCAAAATGGCAGTTCTAATATATCACGTTCCCTTCAGAAATGGATACAGTAATCCTTCAGGAGTCCTCCATCAGCTCTCCTCAGCGGCAATATCTCATCTGTACTCGGTACCATACGACAATCCACATGGCACAATCCAAAAAATTCCCACCACACGTAGCCCAAAAATCCTTTGTCAACTGTAGTGCAGTAAGAAATACCCACAATAAATTTCTCACTTTATCATCATATGCCAAATAATATTTAAGCGTTAGTCAAGGCACTTCGAACCAGTGTGATCACGATAACTAGCGAAATTACAGTATAGTCAGTGTAAACGTTATTGGGGGACCGCACATAAGTATAGGGGGCAAGCTATTGACAGGTTATTACTGTGATGTGGGGGCAAGTGTATTTGGTACCAGACCGAGCATGGAATGGAACCGTACGAGATCACTGGGAATTGGCCGACAGTCTTCACGGCTAACGGCCGGTGATACGAACACCCGCGATGCCTCGCACCTGAAAATAGCATTAAACATTGAACCAAACTAAATATCACGCACTTCGTTCTATTACCCCTGTGTATCTTCACTCTATACCACAGAATATACAAACAAGGATCGTAAAGGGATACTGTGTATCAATTGTCATTCGGTTCAGGAAGTTAAACTAATCGATAAATGAGAAACAAGGCAAAAATTGGTAGCACTTACACGGAGACGTCTGAGACCTTCAGTCGAATCAACACGCAGCAGCTCGCGTTTGCGTCCGTGTACTGTAATCAAGGAGGTTACTGTAACCAAGAGGGAGTGAGTGTTTACGACACCCCTACCCCTTTATGGAATGCTTTAGGATGGGCACATTCAATTGACTACCTTATTTTGTAAGATATTATCTACGTGATCAATCACAGAGAGTCCGAGTCGTAAATGTGACTGCCAAGGGGAATCCGTGACGTGACTGATCATCACCCAAATTCTAAAGTTGCATCGAAAATGTCTGTTTTTTTTCCATTTGGATCAATCGAGTTTGAATTATCCATCTTCTTCCTCGTAAGCCGACAATCCATTATGACTACTCCTTAGGGGTAGCGAAAGTGACAATTTAGAACGGCCGTTTTGCAACTTTTGTGCGATTTTGAATACAATAAAAAAATTCCAAAATGAACAGTTCAAAAACGACAGATTCGAAATGCCCGTTCCGAAGTCATACTCACCTCCCCTTGCTTGAGGGGGCGTTCCAAAGGCGCCGCCATTCCCACCCTGTACCCTCTCCTGCTGCAGAGTGTCCAGATTCATACTGTACCTGCAATGTGCACCTGGACTCCGAGCGAAAACGACTAGATATTTTTAATGAATTAATTGTATATGTAAATTTCTCATGTAAAAACATCCGAAAAAGTGCTTTTTTGTGGGCATAATTCAACCAGGAGCATGTAGGAAAATGATCTCAAGCGTATTTTTTTAATAGAGACAAGTGGCCTTTTTCAAAGATGCTCTTTATCTTAGAGCTGAGTTGAAATCGGCGCAAACAACCAGCAAACAATCATTAGAAGCAAGATTTCCTTTTCAAAAACACTCACATGTGTCCGCATATGCTCATATCGAAGACGTGTCTGCCGGACTGGAAATTGGCCTCTGAAAATCAATCGATAACTCTAAAATCAGTCAATATTTGGTGCTCACCAATATCCTTCTCGAGTCTCGGGTCGAACCGCCACCAGGAATTGTTTCCGCCCTCAAAGTGCATCCATAAACACGAGATTGTCATTGGACGAAAACGCATGCGCTGATACCGGGATTCGTCCCTAGATGACGAGTCAACCGATACCGTATCCCCCTTACTGTATTGATTACCTTGCAGAAAGTCCGGACCTCTAATGGGATGTTCTACGAGAGGGTGTTCAAAGTCACGGGCCAAGACTGCAGCAGTCTTGACCAATGACTTTGACACGGTTCACAGTTTTTGAATATTTTTATATTTGTGCCACTGCACGGAGTCACCGGCTAATTACTGGCATACAAAAATACGTCTTTTACGTTGTACTGTTTTGGAAGTACTTTGCAACTTAAAGTTTACATCATATGAAAATATCTACCAGCTGGTGGTCGTATTATAGGAAAGGTATGATCAAGACATAAAGAGTCTATTCATTAAATCAGTAGACGTTACATACATACCGCAGCATACAACCAGTAAGCGCGGCTGTCCGTCGTCTGCGCGGCTGCACCGCCGTCGCCTTCTGGTCTCGATTGGACGACTGAAAATGAATGGGAGACATTAAACAGTGGAAGGCACCACTTAGAAACCGTCATTTAGGAACAATTTAAAACTATTTTACAGTTTGAAAGAGCTCAAAATAAGCTCAGATTTGTCTCGTGTTCCTAATAATCGCCTTATCGTGAATAACACCTCTTGCTGCTGCTGGCGACGTCGCCCCATCAGAGACATCCGAGTCGACGGGATCGGTCTTCACCACCTGAGAACAAATTCTTTCTTCAACATAGAGGATGCGGGGATTTTGTGATGAGCATGATTTTCTGGGACGACCCCGCAAACTCGTCATTGACTTGTCAAAAAGGTCCGCATCAATTCGCAAAACGCTCTGTTAGGGGGACACTGCTAATTGACATCTTATTCGGAAGGTTACAGTAACCTTGGGGGCACATGCGTGGGAAGTGCGAGCGCATCTACTACGCAACTTATGTTCGGAATGCGACTCTGTCGATTCACGCACTATGGTTATCACAGCTCTTGCGTTTCTGGGTTCCGTCTTGGGTTTTGATTGAATTTTAGCATGTGATAGTCATGAAGAGCACTAATGTCGTTGAACTTGGGAGTTGTGAGCTTATTCCAACTGTCAGACATGCCTTGCGCGGACTGCACGAGCTGCCCGTGTCGCCGTCAGCTGGAGCCGCTCTGGTAGGCGCACCTTAAACCAATCAATTTTATTACCTTAATTAATATTATATTTTCATAAAATACAATTTACAAAAATGTAAAACGTTAAAATCTACGCACATCTCGGTGTCGACGGTCCCGGTGTGAGGGAAGCGGGCGATGAGGTCACTGGAGTGGGCGGCAGATTCAGCCCACTGAACACTCTGGGCGCCCGACCGCGGATCGGCGAGTCCTGGAGAGATTGCATTATTCGACAAATTACTGCTTTATTTATTTTTACTCGAATTAAAAAATAAATTATTAAACAAATTTTCATTTAAATGTTTTTTTAAAATTATTTTTTTAAAACATCCCACCTCCGGATCCTTCATGGTGATCAGTGCAGCGGCGCGTGGCTTCATGAAGAGTTCGTCGTCCAGTGGCTCACTAAATGTCAAAACATTTGCGTTTGGCCCAAGACTATTGGGCCCCAAATCTGCCAAGTTCCAAATAAATACAGTCAAATACTCACCGGCACATGGGGCACATGCGGGCCTGATCGTTGTCCAACTCGTGCACGCCTGAAGCAAACTGATTTAGGTTTTTAACAACAAAATTAACGATTACAACGCTCGTATTCAGTTACAAAACCATCTGGATTCCTAGTGAATTCATCAAGATCAAGGAGCTGCACCACATGTAGTCCAGAGAACACCCATAGAAATCACGTCCCCCTCTAAACTCCCCCCCCCCCTTCTCCTCCGTTCAATCTAGTCAGACCTTCCCTCTTATAGATACTTCCATCAAAATCACTACGCAGGATAGAGATCTGATCTCTACGAAATCAACCTTGCGCGGTTTCGGTGAATACCATAAGATCGCAAGCGTTCGTTTGGCGCACCTTTGATGCAGAGGAAGCAGAAGGTGTGATTGCACGTCAGCTTCATCGGCAGCACCATCTTCTGGTAGCAGACGGCGCACTCATCCTGCGTCTCTTGAGATTCGTCCGATGCCATCCTGAAACATTTGAATATTCTATGTGAAACAACCCCCTACACGGTAACAAGCGAATGTTGTCAATTTTTAAATACATTTACAATATTGCTGTTGCGACAAGAATATAAGCTTTTCAATAGAGAGAGAAATGGGGAGGCATTGGGGGACAAGGAGAACGGAAATCGGCATTGTATGGGACCTTTGCAGTAGTCACGATGAAACAACCGAGTAACGCGAGACCAAGCGAATGAAGTGGTGCAACCAACTGTGTGAGTGAGAGAGCGGTCGGTCAGACTTCTTTGCCCCCTCTTATCACATATTTTCTGAGCGAGCGGAGCGAAATGCGATGTGATCTTTCCGAGCGCAAATAAAGCTGTGCTCTAAACCGAAACAGAACGGTGGCATAATCGTCGTGCAATAAAGGCGTTATCAATCTGGTCAAGACATTACCAATTGGTTCACTCATCGAGAACTAGCCAAAACAAGTAAGAACGTGAAAAAAGACGAGAGACTCAGACGGCAGAGCGACAGAGAAGAGCAGCCCGACACCGCTGTTAGCGCGCTAGCTCAAAATCTACCGTATGACCCAGTTTGCGATTGAACATGTTCCCTTCCAGGCTACGGGCCAAATTTCCTTGTTTCTCTTGTGTAAAACTACGCTATCACCCCCTGTCGAAGCATTTATTGAAATTGTACGCTGCGTTCTCTCTTTTTGCACGTTCTCTCGCCAACCCACGATATTTATCCATGTTTCACTGTTTCTTTACAGTAACACTGGCACAGTGATTCGGCGCCAGCAAGAATGAGGAACTCTGCGTCTCTGGCGATTTTGCATGCGCTTGGTTTCCCGCGCGTGCGTGCGTGCACGTGATCGAAGTGCGATCGATGAATCGCGTTGCTCTTGCTTCGATTTTCTCGTGTTCTCGTGATAAAATTTTGGCAATTCACATGCTTGTGTGTTTCCTATCCTCTTCTCTGTCTATCTATCTACTTCTCGTTTCAATAAAATTGCAAAATCAATGAAATTCGGCTGCTGAAAGTTTTGTTCGTGCGCTGTCACGCCGTTTTGTTTCGTTGGATCCTTTTCAGCCTTTCCGCTGCTCACGGACTGAGGGAGGGCGCGCGAAGCACAATTTTTCTCTAACTGTCTAACCTGCGAGAGAGATGACCAAACTACACAAGTGGGAGGAGCTCTAAGAGCTCCGCCCACTTTCCGAATATTAGGCACACTAAACAGCGCACGTTCGCAAAAACAGAAAAACAGAAGTGGGAGTTGTATTCCACGAATATGTCATTTCACAACAAATTTTTGACGTAGAATTACGTGGACAGGGCCAAAACTGGAAGATAGCCTCTAAGGGCCAAAACCACGCCGAAATACAACTGCAGTCATTAAAAAACTGAAATTTTTAATTACTCATGTTCTTTAGCGGCTGCGAAAACTTAGCTAAACAGCGCAATTTTTTGCGCTGCGAAGAGATTCTTTTGAATTTCGCGGGATAGAAGGTTGGAGCGCGCACACTTTGTAGTCAAGGATTCGCGAGCCCGTTTGGCTTGTCGTTACATGCCGTGTGCTGCTATATCCGGCTATTGCCGATCGTTTGCGATGCACTAGGATATCATCTATAAAAACATCAGAGCTTTTGTTAGCTTAAGGCCTTGATGAAAAAATATTTGCATTTTTGTAAACGTCGGTCGAAGCATGTGTTGTCATTTTTTGAACATGTATTTCTTGGTGTAAATCGAGTTGTTTTCAGCCCGATCTTCTTACTGGGAGAATCGTTTTGCGAGGCTCGGATAGTTGATTGTCTGCAACTGATTTGGTATAGGTTAGTTTCAGTATTTTCACAGCAAAATATTCGGGAATGCAGCGTAAGCGCTGTCAAATTATTTAAATGCTCGTTTTTTCTGAGAACAGACATTAATGTACGTTGATAATTATCAACGACTGTCGTTTGTATGTTGTTACATTTCTCTAATAAATTATTTAGCTCCCGGTTACAATGATGATGAATCTTCTGCATCTTCGGCTCCAGTTCATCAGGATATACGTAATACTATGGAAACGGTTACATACAGGTATAAACATGTTTGCTAAGTATTGAAAATAGCTGCATTTTCAGGACATCGCGACCTTTCCCCACACACGATTCCCCAATGTCGTCGCATCATCCAATAACAAGCCATCCTATCCCAGGACCCGTACAATTGGGCATTCAGCAACATCATCAGCAAGGAATTGCAAGGAAAATGGTTCCCCAAGGACATCCCTTTCTCTTTCTTGTTCCATTCGCAATTGATGCTCGTTTCGTGATTGTTGTTGATTCTCCTTATGTATCTTTGTCATGCTCCATCTCATATTACCTTATTGTCGGGTCCAACCGTGAACGTGTAACAAATGAAAATAGTGAATTATGAACCAAATTTGGTGCAAATGAATGGGATGGAGTTAGTGTATTTTTTTTTGTTTATTCACATCGTTTCACATGCAAAATAAAGAAATTTGTTGAAATCTTGCGTGAATACCTCGCAGGAGTGATTTGCAAAAAATAGCAAGGCATTTGCACTCCGGCGGGATCGAACCAGCGACCGCTGGGTCGAGGGACGAGCGCGCTACCTATTGCGCCACGGCGAGGGGGGGGTGACTTTGCTCAGCTGTCTGGCGCTCTTGCGCACTTCCCCTCGCGGAGCATTGTGATTATGCGACATGTGGGTTAAAAATAACGTTTAAAAAGTTGATCTTTGATCTTTGAACTTTGACCTAAAATTATGAAATCGCGGTGGAAGTGTATCCCACCCCTGGGGATGTTACCCTGAAAGTTTCAGACACGGGAAAATTTTTCGAAGGTGTGTGCCACCCCTACCTCCGGTTTTACAGAGAACGCGTTTTAAGCTGTGATGATTGCTGTGGCTGTTGGAAGGAATTTGATTTTGTCTTTCCTCCTAAGCACATTTTGAGGAGAAGGAAGGCAACCGACCGAGTGGAATGGGAGGGGAATGGGGATGAGGCCCTCAATCTTGGGAAATTAAAACAAGACTCTGGAAACACAGCAGATACTTATCCCCACATGACTACGCACGCGTGCCGGGTTACAATTATAATCAGCTACTCTCGGTTTCCCTCGGTTTCTCTGAATTTTCCCTCGGTTTCCCTCGCTTTCCCTCAACTCGGTTTCCCTCAGCTATTCTCTGTTTCCCTAGGATTCCCTCGGATTCCCTCAGCTTCTCTGAATTTTTCGACATCTCTCGGTTTTCCTCGGTTTCTCCCGACATCTCTGAATTTCAGTCACCAGGGATATTGCAGAGTGCAAAGAGGAATGAAGAGAGGATTGAACCAAGAGGTGAAGGAATGTTATACAATGAAAGCATGATTGTATACAGATGAACTCCTTTTGTCACTCAATATCGTGTAGTTCATTATCATTTCAATTCGAATATTCATTTACCACATGAAAATCCCTTATTATGTTCAGAAGAATGTAAGCGAGCATCGTCTTCTCCTCATCTTCTCTCTAATATGTACACTCAAATGTTAGTCATATTTTCTGCTCCGTTGTCACATGTACTGAACCGCAATGCAGTAGGACTAATAGGCTTGCTTCGGTCTGGATCGCTCCAAAAGCATTAACTCCTCTAGAACATATCTAATGTTCTTTTGTGTGTTCTTGTTAAATAGAAGTCATGTACCCCTACAGAGTTACGGAGGGGTTTTCTTAAATTTTGCGTTGCTGATTCATTGTAAATCTTTGCAAAGCGACGATGAAATCGTTGCACTCTGACGGACGAGAGAGCGCGCGAGAGAGTTAGCAAAATTGAGAGAGCGGCGAGACGACGAAAGTTCTCCGGCGCGCAACTGGAGCAAAGCTTTTTTGATCTGCCTGTCCTTTCGCGCTGCACGCGGGAAAATATAAAATTTTGAACTTTTAATTATATTAATAAATCTATTTATCTCATATTTTCGCTTCTTTTTTCGTTTGTTATTCTCCCACGTAAGAGATTATTTTGACAGTAGATGGGGATAGAAAAGAAGTACGGCCATTTCTGAGTCTGGGAAAAAATAAAGTAAAAAATAATGACTACAAGAAGACTAGACCCCGACTTGAAAAAATTACGGGAACGCCGTTGAATTTAACTTGAACGGCATGAACGGCTTTCAAGTCACCTTTTCAAGTGCGAAGTCTACACGTCATGGAATATTTTTTTCTTCAGGACATAAATGAATGGGCCTTTTTCATTCAAATGAAGTATGTCATCGTAGTCAGCGGGGCGACATAGCCAAGAAACAAATTTTCATACCTTTTTGTAAATATTGCTGCCTGGACCACTGCGCATGCTCATTTCGCTCCACTCTGTCACAAGTTCTGTGTTAACCGTTTTATGACATTGCATTTTTAGGTCGCATGGCGACTCAAGAAGAAGGAGAGTACATTAGGGTATTCTGTCGGATTCGACCGTCCGATGACCCGATTAATTCGGTACCAGTATTTTTCATTTCGAAGATCTATGATACTGACATACAGGTTCTAAATGTCCACGACCAGCACCGACTGGAAATGGTTTTCCGGGACAAGATTCCCCGATCATTCAGTTTCGATGGAATTCACGATCAAAACTCGTCGCAAGTTAGTTGTAGTTTGTTGTCAAATGTATATTTACTCTCCTAGGAGAATGTGTTCGACTCAGTTGCCAGTCGAATCATCGGTGGCTGCCTTGTCGGATTCAATGGGACGATCCTTGCCTATGGACAAACTGGTTCAGGAAAGACGCATACTATGGTTATTTTTAAATCTTGATAATTCATTTTATGTTGTGTTGTAGATAGGACCTTCTCTCTTGGGCGAATCATCACAGGGAATTATTCCACGGTCCTTGATTTTCCTGTTCAAACATCTTGAGGAAAAACAACAAGAGGTTGCTTATTAAAGAAGTAATTTTAAAAATGGAGTTATTAAGCTTGGGACAGAGGCCTTTCGCTTTTCATGCGCTGCTTCGTTCGTGGAGCTGCACAATGAGTGTATCTATGATCTTCTTGTTAACGGAGACGAAAAGTTGAAACTGAGGTTTTGCTTTGATGGTCATAATATGTGAAGAGTTGTTAAGTGTTGATGAACACGGTGCTGTGTCGATCAGAGGTGTGACGGAACAAATAGTGACTAATGCAGTGGATGCACTGAGAGTATGATCACTTGATTGTATACAATAGATAGAAATCATTAAGACGGTGGAAGTTGGATGGAGAAACAGAAGTGTGGCTGAGACTGCAATGAATAGAGCATCTTCACGCTCACATGCACTTCTCATTCTCAAGGTATTCCATTGTAATTTCATCATCCAAGAACCTCAATTGAAGTTGCGAACGGAGGTAGTTGAGAATGGAATGTCAAAAGAAAGGAAGTCATGTATAAACTTGGTGGATTTGGCTGGATCAGAGAAGGCGGCACAGTCTAAGGCTGAAGGAGATCGACTCAAGGAGGCATCACATATCAATAAGGTATACTTTCATTATGAGTAGAGTTGTATGATAGAGTCATTTAGTCTCTCACTGTACTTGGCCGTGTAATTCGTATTCTTTCCTCTGCAGAAGAAAAGAAGAAGGCTGTTCATGTGCCCTACAGGTAGTACTTTTTTTGTTCCATCTTTAGTTACATCATTATAGGGATTCCCAATTGACTCACTTACTCAAGGATTCATTGGGTGGAAACTCGAGAACATCAGTCATTGTTAACGTACATCCTGATCTGAAGTTAGTTATATCCATATTATACCGCATTTTATATCATTAAGGTACTACCCGGAAACGTTGTCAACGCTCACATTCGCCAATTCCGTTAGACTCATTAAGAACAAACTAGTAGTAAATGAAGATCTGAAAGGAGAGAGCGTCAGTGCATATGAGAATGAGATCAAGAGAATGGGAGAAGAATTAGAGAGGATCAAAATGGATGTACGTCACACTCTTGTCTTATTTGCAATGACAAAAGATATTAGAATGAAGAGACTGTGAAAGAGCTGAAGAAGGAAATAGAAGAGTGGAGAAAGGCAGCGAGTGTGTTTCAAGAACAATTGAGTGTATCCAGACGATATCATGCACTAATTGCAACAAGGGAAGGAAAGAGTAAGAGAGACAAGAGTCATACAGGACAATAGATGATATTACAGCTGCAGCTATGGATAAGGAGGGAAAGATTTGGAATGAAAGTATGAAGCAGGTCAGTTACATTCAATCTGTCTATTCAACTATCTTCACCTCTTGAGATTGCTGCAAGTGCTGTTAAATCATCTTCTGTCAAGAAACTGCATATGAGAGATTTACGAGAGAGACTGGATCAGGTTTGTCATGTTTGTATCTTAACTGGTTATCCTGTTATTATAGTGCGAGTTCGAGAAAGCTGAATTGAATCTGAATCTGGAGGCAGAGAAGAAGGCAAAGGCTGAAGTACAAGAGAAATTGCAAAGGTGGAGTGATGATGAAGATTGAGAATGAATGACATTCAATAGAGCACTCGAGGGAACATTGAGTCCAATCAGACAGAGAAGGAAAGAAGGAGAGGGAGACAGAAGCAAATCGGTCATATTCAACATCATTATACAAGAATAGAGAATAAGTTTAGATGGGAAACAATTCGATGACTCCAAGTGATAAAAGGGAAAGAAGAAGAACAAGGTATTGAATTGGTTCATTTATTTTTACATTTGTATTAAGATTCACTCCTGCTCCCGATAGGAAATCAGAGTATTTTCGACCTGTTCTTGAAATGGAAGGAGAGGAAGAGGATATGGTGAGTGATGAATGACATTTCATGAGATAAGCAAGACATAGAATTCCCCTTTGCCAATTGATGAAGAAGTAGAAAGAGAAAAGGAAGAGACTAGATTGGAAATGCAAGTCAATTCACTACAACAAGTTGTTGATGAGAAGAAAAGTGTATGTTTTACGAGGAGGAAATGCAAAAAAGAAGAAAATACAGGAATGCCAGAGTCTGGAAAAACTGCTGAAAGAAGCTGTGGTAAAAGCGGCTGAGGAAGAAAGCAAATCGAATGAAGCGATGGAGAAGATGAAGATAGAAAAGGAGAGGAATGTAAGGATTGAAGAAGAAAAAAGGAATATAGAGATAAAGTTGTCTCATATGACTGCGGAGGTATTGATTAGATATAGTTAGATATGAGAATGACTTGACTTAGAATGATTCTCTACGAGATGTCTTGTCTACACGGGAATGTGAAGTGGAAGAATTGAAGGAATCTCTACAGAGAGCAGGAGATGAATTGGAAGTGAAGAAGGAAACAATGAAGAGGGAACAGGAGAAATTCATTCTCGAACAGTCTAAGGTAGTCATTGAGTGAATGAGGAGAAGAGAAGAGATTGTATAGGGACATGAGGCTGAAGGACAAATGAAGAGAAGATTGGATCAAATGGAGAAGGAATTGAAGAAGAAGAATGAAGAAGAGGAAACACTTAAAACAAGCAACAAGGTATGAGTTAACAATCATTTATGTTGACAAGTACCATTTTGTATAGGCTTATGAGCAGTTGATGGGTGAATTCCGATCGGAAGTCAAAAAGGCGAGACAGGAAAAGAAGGAAAGAGATGAAAAGGTACAAATGTCTTAAAGACATGTTGTAAGAAGAGTATTGAAGTTGAATGAAATAGTGCCCGAATATGAAGAAATGAAGAAGTCAATAGAGGGAATGCAAGGAGACATCGAAAGTTTGATTAAAGAAAGGTTGGTTGTGAATAGGGATTATATGTGGAAGATAGAGTATTTCAGAGAGACACTACAGGAAGAAAAGGCAGAGGAAATAGAGAAGAGGATTGTAATGGATGATGAATGGAAAAAGAAGTTGGACCAGCTGAATCAAATGATGGATGGACTTGGTGTGAGTAGAAGGACAGTGAGACTTGTAAGTCACCGAGTTTCATGAAATGGGTAGAAAGATAGAACTCTATTGATTGATTCCATTGATTGTTTTTGATGGAATGTTTTGAGAAGAGTAACGAAGAGGAAAAGGAATCGGCCAAGAATGCATTTGATATGAAAATGGAAGAAATGAGGACCACATTTGCATGCGAGAGGAATAGGTTGGAAAGTGACAAGAAGAATCTGGAAATAGACTTGGCTAAAGTGGCATCGGTAGATACAATTGATAGTTGATTGTTTATCTGTGTTGTGTTTAGGACTTGTCATTGAGTGAAAGAGAAAAGGAGAATACAGATGCTCAATTGAAGGAACTCGCATCTCATCACAATAAGAGACAGAAGGTAACAAAGATGCAATTCAATCAATAAGTCAATAAACCTCAGATCCATGTCTTTGAACGATACAAGAATGAAAACTTTATTCTAAAGCAACAAGTTCAAACTCTGCAGTTCGCAATAATAAAGTCTGGTCATACTCTCCCCACTCTTCCTTCTCTATCAGAAGAAGATCAACATGAAAGGAGTGGACATTCATCTCAGTCACAATCTTCTCGCAGTCTCCGAAACAATTCCAAATTGAATAGTTCTAAGTAAACGATTCTCATGCTATCTTACCTGTGAATGTATGATATGCGGGTTCTTTTTTTCTGATATTTATTTCCTTTGTGATCTTGGTTCTTCCATCTGTACTCATTCGTTTCGATTACTGCGTAATTTATTGATCGTTGTAATACTATAGAAGTGTTTATTATAAAGTATTAAGAGCATTCAGAGTGTACTATTTTATGGAAGGGTTGATTTCACCCGATATTATATTTTCCATTTCAGGTCTAAAATTAGGGGGAACAATGAATACTTAACTGGGTGGGTCAAATATTTGACCGCGCGCCACTTGTGTACGGTGCAATGATTTGGCGGGAAACGACGACTTGGACGTGCGCCAAAATGAAGACTTGCCGCACTAACACGAATTTTTCTGAATATATTTACATGTATTATTTACTGTTATTTGCAGGTATATTTGAATGGCATCCGAGGGTTCGCGTACTCCAGCCCCTTCCTCAAGAAGTTTGTTTTGTGCAGTTTGTGTTGTACTGATTGTGATTGTAGGGAGTGAAGGGGGTGATTCGTCATCTGTTCTGAGACCTCTTCTCTCAGAATCTGCCGATGGACCTATGTCCAGTATGTTTACACTCTTTGCTCATTTGTTGACTCTATTTCCCTAGCAACATCTGGTCTACATTATGGATCAGAAATGGGATGTGGATCGATGAGTTCTGCGATGTTCTCTTCTAGAAATCATGGAAGAGAAGACATGAGAGTAGAAAGACACAGGACTATTCGTGTGGCCATGCAAGTAGGACATACGACTATTGACTGTTGAATGTATTGTGTGTTGAGGATGATATGGCAGATGATGATGAAGCAAGAGTATACATCTGGGGAACAAGAATTTGTGTGGCTGATGTACAGAAGTGATATGAATGAGGGGATAAATGACATATTGTTGTTTGTTTAGAACATTCCGTTCTTTCATTACAAGTTGGACAGCATCTTCATTGGATGAGGATGAGGCACTTCTTCATTTGGATAGTGAAAGGAGACAAGCAGTTCATATGGATGAACCTTTCTATATGGAAAAGTTACTCGAGATTGACAATACTGAGGTATTATCAATTCATTCATCCCTTAACTATATCCCTTTACAGATTCCTTATCTCAATCTCAATCTTTCTCATGTTAAATCATTTTCTGAGCCCCTTTATCGTAAGATCATCGCTTATCCTGCAGACATTATCCCGTATATGGACTTGACGGTTAACGAAATATACGTGGAGAAGTACAATCGGTAAGAATGAATGAGAATAGTGAAGGATGTTATGAGTGGACTACAGTAATCTGTCGACTCCCATTGAAATTCGTCCATTCAATGCAGATAAGACAAGAAACATGCGAAGTCTCAATCCAGGAGGTATTCAGTCACTCAAATGAACAGTGATCATTTGTACATTGCAGATATCGATCAATTGATTACAATTACTGGAATGGTGACTCGAACATCATCACTGATTCCAGAAATGAGACAAGGATACTTCAAATGTACCGTATGCAATCATTCTGTCGAGAATGAAGTGAGTGTTCTTTCCTCATCGACTATTCATTATGATTATACAGGTTGATCGTGGTAGGATCGAGGAACCAACAGTCTGTCCCTCTTGTTCCAATTCATACTCATTCCAACTCATTCACAATAGATCTATCTTCTTGGACAAACAGATCATTAAACTGCAAGAGTCACCAGGTGGTTGACTTGTTGGATTATTGATTGATTATTGATTGATACAGACGATATGCCTTCTGGTCAGACTCCCCATACAGTGACTGTATTCGCCCATGGACAATTAGTTGAGAGTGTACAACCAGGAGACAGAGTGACACTCACTGGCATTTTCAGGGCACAGGTACAGTACTCCTCCCCTTTACATTGAGGACCATTCTATTCTGCAGGCAGTCAAGGCCAATCCTAAACAACGTGTACTCACATCGGTGTACAGAACGAATGTGGATGCTCTTCACTTCAGGAAGACTGATAGACAGAGACTACATCAGGACAATGGGTAAGAAGAGAATGGAATGAGGAGAAAGAAGGGAATGATTACAGGGAGAATATAAGTGATGAGAGGATTGAACAATTGAAGAGACTATCAAAGAGAGAAGATGTTGTGGAAGCACTATCATCAGCTATTGGTTAGTATTGAAATGATAAGGGAAAGATGATTCATTCTTTGAGCACCTTCTATCTATGAACATAATGATGTCAAGAAGGGTCTTCTATGTCTTCTATTTGGTGGAACCAAGAAGGATGATGAGAATAACAAGACCAAATTGAGATGTGATGTAAGTCAATTGAGTCAATCTCTTATCTATACACTCTTGATAGATCAATATACTTTTGTGTGGTGATCCTGGAACATCGAAGTCTCAACTACTACAGTATGTATTCCATTTGATGCCGCGCAGTCAATATACAAGTGGAAAGGGATCATCTGCAGTTGGATTGACTGCAAGTGTGACAAGAGATCCTGACACTAAGTGAGACAATGACCCTACTGTATCCCATTACAGTATCCCTCTCAGACAATTGGTTCTACAGACTGGTGCACTTGTGTTGGCAGACAGAGGAGTGTGTTGCATTGATGAATTCGATAAGATGAGTGAAAGTGCGAGAAGTGTTTTACACGAAGTGAGTGAAAGAATGGAAGAATGAGTAGAGAATGAATGATTGAGGTGATGGAACAACAAACTCTTTCTATTGCCAAGGCTGGAATCATCTGTCAATTGAATGCACGTGCATCCCTTTTGGCTGCTGCCAATCCTGTAGACTCGAAATGGAATACATCAAAGGTAAGTGAAGGGAAAGAGAATAAGAGAAAGAGGGAAACATTAAGACTATCGTCGAGAATATGGATCTTCCCCACACACTTCTTTCTCGTTTTGATCTCATTTTCCTTCTTGTTGATCCTCATGATGAAGAACATGATAGGTATGAGAATGGAAGAGGAAAGAGATGAAGGGATACTGTATAGGAGATTGGCCAATCATCTTGTATCTCTCTATTATCAAACGAATGAAGAAAGAGAAGAAGAGGATCTGGACATGGCCCTTCTAAGAGACTACATTGGTTTGATTCATATTCATATTATACTCATTGATTAACTTGTGACAGCTTATGCAAAGGCGAATGTTCATCCACGACTATCGGATGAATCCACTCAACTTCTCATTGACAAGTATCTCTTCATGAGAAAAGTGAGCTATCATCTCTTGATCTCTTCCTCTTACAGTAGTTGTTTAGGCGGGTGCAGCAGTGGGACAAATCTCTGCCTATCCCCGTCAGTTGGAATCCCTTATTCGTCTCTCTGAAGCATATGCTAAGATCCATCTGAGAGAGGAGGTATGTTCTCCCTTCTCAACTTGTTTGATTCATCTCATTGAGGTGTTGACCTCTGATGTGGAGATTGCGTATAGTCTGTACAGAGAAGCTCTGAAGCAATCGGCTGTTGATCCGACAACTGGAAGAGTTGATGTGGGTATTCTGGCTGCTGGAATGAGTGCTTCCACAAGGAAACAAGTGAGTGAAGTGAGAGTGAAGGGAGAGAAAGAGAGTTCGTATTGAGGTGGCTGCACTGGCTGAATTGATTGCTAAGCACTTAGAAGAGACTTCAAAGGGAGAGAATATCTCAGCCAAGGCATTACTACAACAATTGAGGGATAAGGTAAAGAGGGAATAAGGGGAAAGGTTATGTAATTGTATACAGGAGAACAATGTCTCTCGTGAATTATTCGATGATGCCCTCACTGAATTGTCGAAGAAGGAATTGGTTGTAAGGACTGGAGAAAGGATCAGATATCTTGTCCCAGCAAACTGAATTATTCACAATACCGCACTCAAAATCGATCTCATCATATCAATCCATCCAATATCTTTCCCGGTTATAGTTGTTTATTCATAACTTTTCTACTTTGTTCTATGCTCAAAATAAACTTATACTGTAATAACATGATATGGACATGTAATAACAACAGAATGGTAATCATTTCATTACTCGTGATCCATAGAGATAGTAAAAGTATCGAAGAATTGTGATAAAGGCAAATCACTAGAAACAAATGCATTGGCAGATCATTATCCTCGTCACGGATACCGAAGTAAAGATTATTCGAGGATACTAACCACATTGTCTGCGATTCATACTCTCGTCGGTAGCTATAATTAACAATAATTGAAAATACCATTAAATTCTAGGCGTAAAAGGGAGAATTGCCTTCAATGATAAAAATGAGAGGAAAGATTAATGTGAGAAGTACTTAACAAGATTTCCTCTTAAGTTCTCTTGGTGGTGGAGGAGGGGGAGGAATATCACTTCTTTTCCTCCTTTTCTTATGCTGTTCATCTCTGAATGTTGTGATGATTGGAGCACCTCGAATAGACATTTCTTCCAGATTTCTCTGTAACACATGTAATATATCTCAGATGGAGTAGACAGTGTGAACCTGTTCTGTTTTGAGCCTTTTGATAGTTTTACCCAGTCTTCGATATTCAGTGAGGTGTACCTTGAAATCTCGTTGACAAGCACGTGTCGTCTGTCTCTGCACAATTCAATCAGGAACAATATTTTAAAGATAATCTCACAGCTGTGAATGCAGCTTGGTGAGCAGAAATGGAACTGACGGACGGAGTGAACAGAGTGTCAATCCCATCAAAGATCGAGTGAAGCATTCGATTTTTCACAGAATCAGCAATAAGGTACTTCCTATAGTCATCTATTCCTCGCTGAAAATAAATTAAGTTTTTAAGTGTAACACATTCCGAAAATACCTTCTGCAGTCTCTGTGAGAGAGTTTGGGGTGAATTTGGTTCTGGGGAGTCTTGTCTCTCAATATTTGTATCTGCAGGAGACACGGATCCTTCATCTGTGTCGACCCACAATGACGGCCTCTAGAAATACTAATTATTAATTGGTAAAACATAGAAACTATTCACAACCTTATATGTGTTCTCTCCAGTGTTGGAGTTGTAGTAATAGAATCTTCCATTCGAACTCAGATGCTTACTCCATTCACCACAACTGAAGCTACTATTCTCGGCTTCATTGTCCTTAGAAGCAAAATAATTTAGTGGTGACAAAGAATTAAGAAACCCACAGTGGAATTACGACTGCAATCAAATGTCTTGTGGCCATTGAGACTGTTGAAGGATACTTCCGGACTCAATGCGCTTCTTTCTTCGTGGCCTTCATTGTGGACCATTCTAAATAAACAATAAAATCAAAATAGAGATGATATGTATACAAATAGCACCCACAAAAGAAGATTTATCAAACGCTGTCAAATGTCGTGAAACTGCGCAATCATTGATTAGCTCTCGCTGAAAACTATTTTCCTAACACGAAAACAGTACAGCCCTCAAGGATCCTTATTGATTGAATTTTAAATAGGCTGTTTCGTTCTTCTGTATTACAAGATGTAAATATAGGTATTACAGCCGTATATACATAGATTACTAGCAAAAAATAGCGATTCATTTTAAAGATGCAGTGAATGTCAACAAAGTAAATAGTGACATGTATAGAGAATATCTGTGAGTGTTTAGAGTGTCTCCAGTGACATAACTCATTTGAAATGTTGTGAATGTGGGACTCAAGGGACATTCCTCTGTCTCTTTCCATCCATTCATTCCCCTATGTTGGCCTCTCATGTGGCTCGTGGACAGCAATGGCAACCTCCCCCAACATCGGTATCTTCTGTGGCAGAGCAGGACCTTCAAAAGGTGCTCCATTCAATGTCTATTCATCCCTTTTCAATCCCCCCTTTCCATTGTGAGTCCTTAGTCATTTGTTGAATGCATGACCGACCAATCGTCTAAAGTCAACTTAGCTCTTTCCTCAAATGATGATAGACAGGAAGGAAATACGAGAGAGGACCGCTCAACGGTACGCATGATTTAACATCCCCCTTTACTCATTGAGAATAGTGGTCTCCCCCCTTCCATTCCAATACCCCCCCCCAAAAGTCACTTTCACTCCAAGTCTCAACCTTTTCCTTTGATTGAGACCTTAGAATACAACCATGATTCCTAAGGTATGTTAGTTGCCTTACTTTACTTCCTCTTGTACATATCGTACTCTTGAGATGGATACGGTATGGGAAGGAGTTCGGATGGTTCTTCCCCATGTTGCCCTTGTACTCGCAACTCTTCTCTATCTCATAACAGGAGCTGTCATATTCTGTGCCATTGAAGTGAATTCATTTGACAATGAGAATGAGATATCATATTTAGATTCCATATGAAAAGAAGATGAGAGATGAACTTGTTGAAGAAATCAGAAGAGCTCAGGTGAAATGATAATATGAATATTTGGATGGAATGAGATCCTCTTTGGAACAGCTTTCATTCACTTTGCATCCCGCTACTAGAGTAGATTCATAAATAGTCCAATATACATATATATTATTCCTGTAATCTGAACTGAAAGACAAGCTTCATTTGACTACTTCAGTAAGACTCATTATCCTATGCAAAAGCACGAGTAGCGACTGTCTAACGGAAGAAATAGCACGCAAATGAGAGAGTGCGTAGGAGGACGAAAAGTCGCCATGTGTACCAGCTAATTCAGTTCCGTTTACATGAATAATAAGTGCCCTTGTTGTTTTGCATTCCATTCATCCACAGAGACAATTCCTTCATTGAGAATGCCTTCCTGTCAGCAAATGATACTCAGTCAATGACAATTCCTCCATTGAGAATGCCTTCCTGTCAGCAAATGATACTCAGTCAATGACAATTGCATTGGATGATCTGACATGGGCTTCATTCTCTGCTTGGCAATCAGGACT
>JACMIF010000186.1:37533-54502 GCA_014805445.1 Diplogasteroides magnus | reverse complement strand
TTGCTCCAGTGCGGAATTGATGAAGGAGAAGATCGTCATAGGTGACTTCGCAAGGTTTGGGTAGATGGGCCAATTTCAGCCGCAGTTGGCAGGCGCCGGAGGTGGGCGTAGCAGATAGAAGAACATTCCGCCGCGGTTGCATAACATTCATGAATAAGTGCGAGCATGACGATCGATAAGGAATACAGAATGGTTTTTCCAAGTATGAAAAAAATTCCGTTATTTGTAGAACACCCTAATATTTCTGACGCAGATTCCGAATATGATGCTCTCTTCTATCGTTTTTATCGTTTAAATATTTTGGTATGAAAATTACGTACCTTTGTTTGATATCTTTCGCCCATTCCCTAAATAACAGAGAGGCCGCTCCTGTTCAACAAAGGAATGAAATGGGCGCGGAATGGTTGAGACACATTTGCTCGTATTTCATTTGACATCACAAATATTTATGTTCATTCATGAAAAGACTGATGGGCGATTGAACTTTCGAAAAACTGTCCAATTTACGATATACTTGAAGCATATTTCATCAGCCATAAGTTGGGGATGAATTTCCTACATTACCCCTTGCAGGATAAATATACATTGGATAATTATAATAAGAGATTACAGCATCACTTGATTGAATCAGTGACGACTTTGATTTCAAAGTGGGCATTGAGTACGCCACAATTGAATTTGCCAGAAGTTCAACTTTGGACATATGTTTCAGGTACTTCATGAAAGGGCTGAACAATGGGTCAACACAATTTCTTCTCAGCCCCGTATATGTTATACAATTCATTTAAAACGCTGGAATAAGGACAAATCGATCGACGAACTTCATCTGACATTAGCTGTCATCCAGCAGCTGATCCAACGTAAAGAAGATACCGTGAGAGGTTGAGAGGAAATGGAGAGGGCACAACTACTTGACGGGGGCACACTGATACCGACCCACCAGAAGCAGACATTTTTCTGTGTGAACATCTCATTAACGACATCCTGGTGAACCCCGGAAAGACATGCGCGCTATGGACATTTGCGCAATAACGGTGAAATGAAAAGGATCGTGATCATTTCACGGCTCACTTGTCTTGTTCCGAAAATTTGACGCAAATGACCGTGTGCTCGCGACTCTCGATGCGATGCCAACGTGTATTGGGCATATTTTGTCATGATCCAATGATTCGAGTCAGTGTTCTCTCCACGACTGCTAGGATACCGAAAGGTAAGATATCGATTGATTAGTTCTACATGCCTACGAACCTGTAGCACCAAGTCGCTGGACACAGCCCAGTGGGAATAGCGAATTGGTCTTTTATCTGCATGAAGGCAAGAGTACTTATAGTCATTGTTTTGATTGCTCGATCAACAGGAATCAACGAAATTATTAATTTGATTATCTGAAATAATTTAGTTGTAACATATCTGATCCCACCATGCCTTGAGTTGATTCATCTCTAAAACATTTTTTTTAAATTGCACTCACGATCGGATGCTCGAATCCCTTTGACCGCGCACGGTGAAAGTCTGTGGATACGAAATGCCATGTGGGAATACGGTACTGGTCTTTCATCTGCAGGTTAGCAGGATCTTTAAGTAATTATTGTAATTCGACGCTGAACAGCAAACAGCGAAAACACTCAGTTGATTCTCTGTAGTAATGCAGTTGAAACATATTTGATGCAGCGGTTCATTTTGTAGACCTTTTTCTCAAATAAAGACAAAATTGTTTTCATATGCCTGAATCTCTCCGACCGCACCCCGCGAGACAGATAAGCCAAGGTTGGTCCATTCGTTATAACGCATTACTTCTCTTAGTGCACACACAAAATCATGAGTAATTGAATATTTAAAAAAAATGGTATCTTTTATGGTTTATTTGAAGTTAGGATGCATAATAACTGTTGTTAAGGGACGATTCATTGGAAAATATAACGAATTTCGAGTCAAACCGCTGTCCTAAATAATTGTCGTCTTTTTGTTCACGGTTTTAAAAATCAGCATCGCTGTGAAGGTGAATCGCCGGAACAAAGACCATATAATCCATGTTATAATTACTCGAGGGAGGCAGTATTCTCAGGATGACAATTGGGATATAGGAAGCTCAGATATCGATTGATTGATTGAGTAGAAATAGGACCAGTACAAGTCCGGGAATCTGCAGCATCATGTGGCTGGACACATCGGACTATCGTCTCCTTACGAAATTCATGTATGCAAGCCCCTGTGGGAATAGAGAGCTGGCGTTTTATCTGCAGGTGGGGAAGAATAGTTTTTTTAAGCTTGTGAAAATTACGATAAGACAACGAAATCACAATCAGTTGATTCCCTGGAATATTATGAGCGAAACATATTTGATCCAGTCATGCATTTAGTAGAATTCTTCATTTCTCGAAATAACAACAAAATGTGTTGAAATGTCTCTCATTCTCTGGACTCTCTCACTCTCACATACTCTCTCTCCTACTATTTACAATGTCCTTGGCGGCTGCACGTTTAGATTCTCAGCAAGATTGTTCTGAAAGAACCCTGTCAAATTCTTCCAAATAAGGGGTCTCACCGCGAATTCGATCTGATTCGGGTGGTACGGTATGCCTCCCAGCTGGTGCACCAGATCCTCGTGTCGTCTCTCCATGTCTCCTGCGACCTCGACCGGCGTGCCCTCTTGACTCTGAATATTTGAATTTGGCGGGAAAATTCAAATTCAAATATTGGCGCCAAACCACTGGCTGTCCCCTGAGCGTGTCCGTGAAGTTCTTCATGCAGTCCGTGAAGCCTGGAGCGAAGGCCGAAGGGTAAACGGCGATGAAACATTGGCCCTGGATGAGATATGCTTCATTAGGAACATTTTTTTATTTACAGATTCACCCTGAGTCAACACAATACTTCGGCAATACAAAGTTACGTATTCGCAGTGAAACATACCCGAAACTTTATTCATACCGCGTCTCATAGAATATCGCAGATTATTTCGATGAGAGAACCATGCCGTATTCCGAATATCAGCCATAAGTCCTTCCCGAAATCACTTGCTACTCACAATCAAAATTGACCGTGATCTTTCTGACCAAATAACACGTTCAAAAAATGACTCGAGGCTGTATTCTCACCACGACTACTTGAACACTGTAGCATGACCTATAGTCCAAGATATTGAGGAGCTCAACAAGCCAAGGAATCTCAAGCCAAGGAAGACATGGAATTTGTCAGTTCCGTTTTCCACAATAATTTCAGAATAACACAAAAAACAACTGATCTCATATGCTCTGAACGAATATAGTAAATATTGTTGGCGCATGAGATGGAAGACCAAAAGTATACTTCCATGAGCATAAAGCCTGGGGGATTCCATTTCACAGAGCGCACGATTGACGATTGATCTCGACGATTGATCTTAAGTAGTGAGTACTCCCAAGATAGGTGATAGACCGATAATTCCATTGCCGAAGCGATCCTTATGTGGCCACACTCCTCAGGATAACTTGTCCCTTTTAGATAGCCATACTTCTCATAAAAATGCTACCACTGTAACTTCTTTCTCCATCGACGGATGTTGAAACTCCAGGGAAAATAAATCTATTTTTCTATTATGAAGGCGAAGTGATCCGATCACTGAAAAAGAACACCTATATTACAAATGCGCCTTGTCAAACACATCCCTTCAGGATCTAAAACATAATATAAAAAATCATTTTTTGGGATATTATGCATACGACAAGGTAGACATTTTGTGATTGATGCATAATTCCTGCTCCTTATCGCATCCAGTTCCAATTGATTCAATAACCGCAGAATGTCAGTGATCGGACGAGGTGTGACAGACGGAGAGAGTGTGGGAATGGGAGAGACGCAGAGAAAGATACACTACATTTCCTTTTCAACAAGCTCACAAGAAGAAATCTAGAAGCCCGGGAATCTACAACACCGAGTTACAGGACACATCGTACTTTCGTCTCCTGATCAGAGACCATGAATCGACTCTCGAAGTGCCATCCCTTTCTCTGACTAGGTTGTCTAGCGGTTGTCTATATTCAGCGAAATACTACTAATTCTACGGCTTGATAACGATATAGGGAAAATGAATGTACTTCGAGACCTGTTCTTCCTGATGAACTTTTTATGTCTGCTAGTCATGTGGGAATAGGAAACTGGCATTTTATCTGCAGGTAGGTCGGTTCATTTATCTTTTTGTAATTATTTTAATTCAACGCAACACGATAAATGAACGAAACCGTTCAGTTCATTCTCTGAAGAAATGTGGCTGAAACACACTTGATCCTGCCGTGCCTTGTGTTGCTCTCTCAAAACAATAAAAATTATGCCCAGATGGCTGAATTTTTCAGCCGCACACCGCGAGACTCTGTGAATACGCTGAGGCTGGTCTACTCGAGATTTATGGAACAATTTATTTCTCTTTGTTGGATAGTAGCCGAAGTCCTATTCAAGTTCAAAATAATCACCCCCTTTATCATTTTCTTGAAACATACTTCAACAGTCATTATTCAATGACGCTGCTGTGATGACAGTCTTACAATACCCCTTGCAGGACGTGTCGGGAGTCTTTCAACCGGTGGCCTCCCCCTCCTGTTCATACTGTGCTGAGGAAGGACAAAGACTGGAAAAGACTCTAACGGTCATGTATTTCCAAGAGCATTTACATTATGCGCTACAATAACACGCTTTACCAATTTACATATATGGTATAAAACATTTCCAAATAAAGCATTCAAAACATCATACCATCTCATTGACAAAATCTCCCCTTGGCTAGATCGGCCAATGCAGCACGGACGGATGTTGTTTGGACGTGACTGAATAACTACTGTATTTTTTTAAACAAATCCTTCACAGAAACCACTGAACATTTTCGAGAAATCACATATAAGTGTGCTCTGTGAAGCTCAGGCTATAAGATTATTAATGACGCCTTTTTTCGAATATTCCATCCAGTTTTTCGGGTGTCGGTGAGATAAATCACAGTATTTCTTATTTTTAAGGTTACTTTGTTGATTTGGTCGATTATTTCGCTTCGATTCCTTTGGAGTTCTGGAACGAGGGCAGCCTCAAGTTTCCAGAAATATGTGAGGCGGTCGTGGAGAAAGAAGAAAGAAAGATGATGAATATGTGTAATTGATTCGCAATATTGCTATTGAATTGTAAGATAGAGATGAAATGGGTAAAGACTTATTATTCCACCTAATACATTGTGGTTAACCTTAAATAAGCCGGGAATCAAAGAGAGCTGAGGATTGAATACTTTGAACAAGGCCCACATAAATAAATCCCTTGAAACACATCCACGCTTGGTACATACGGTCTTCACTCGGAACATTAATCCAGAAGCACGCATGTTTCGTAGGGTAAATTAAGTATTGCTTAGACATGTCAGAAATGTTAAACCGATATTTTCACAGAAATCAAAAATATTTTAGCAATTATTTTTAAAAACAGCATTTGTTCAGCTCAAGCTAAAATCAACCTTGGCGGCAGCAAGTTTTCCCCCAATTCTTTTCACTTTGCACTGCGAACCTCGCATTCCTGGTCCAATTCTCAACTTCTCAGGAAGACAATCACTGCCTTTTTGTTCTTCATTCCCCTTATCGTTTTAAGTTTGTTTCATGCATATGACAAAGTGGGAGATTGATTTATGGAAGTTCATGTTTTTCTTCGTTTTTTTTATTCTGAAATATGTGAAAGTGACATTTTTCACACGGATTATCCCTGCATTCACTCTTTCTAGCGACGAATTGATGGACAGTCCAAACGAATACGATTCCAATCATCCCGCTATTTGCTTTTAGGTAGTGTTTTGTTCATGTTAGGTATGTACCTATATCATCAAAGTGAGGGAGCGTAAGAAATCGAATTATTTGACAATATCATACATAAATGGGCCCTTGAAACACAATCGTGCTTGGTAGCAAACATTACGGAAGACTGAATTCATTTTTTCATCTTCAAGGACAAGATTGTATCCTTGCGATTAGTGACTACAACTCTTAACATCTGCTGTGATGACAGTCTTACAATACCCCTTGCAGGACGTGTCGGGAGTCTTTCAACCGGTGGCCTCCCCCTCCTGTTCATACTGTGCTGAGGAAGAATGAAATAGCTAACACTAGTATTCGGTCCCCCCACACTATTGGTAACCAATCGGCATTCAAGTTTGAATCGATCACTCCTTTTATCATTTTCTTGAAACTTATATATAATCAAATTCTTTGTTACCCCATCGTGCATGTCATCTACGACCTCGACCGGCGTGCCCTCCGAAAATTTGAATTTGGCAGAAAAATTCGAATTCAAATTTAGGCACCAAACCTCGGGCAGTCCCCTGAGCGTGTCCATGAAAGAGAGGAGAGGAGTGCCATGTCACAGGTCAATACTATCCCCGCACAAGAGAAAACAAATGCGAAAAGACCCGAGAGGGGGAAAGGGCGCTCTCCCTACGCAGGTCTATTCTACCCCTGCTTTGGCCATTTGTTCAAAGCGGGGACCTCTCCCCCGAACGCGGCCGGGCATTCAAAACATCAGTCTTATCCTACCCCATCCCCTTCTCAAAAATGTTCGGACCCGAGTTAGCGCCTGAAAAATACCTTTATTTCATTACTTTATTTCGATCTATACAAACCATTGAAAACCTTGGCCAACTCACATAGATATTTCCCCTTTGAAACATATCCGAATCACATATCAATATTCTGTTTTGATATTCCGGTCCTACCTCTAAGAATGTCGCAGAACATCTCGACGACTGCTGGCATAAATACCGTACTCCGAATATCAACCACTAGGCCAATATAAACCATTTCCCGTGTTCGATTGCTACTCACAATCAAAATGGTCTTTCAGACGGAATAGCACGTTCCAATAGATCGAGACGGTATTCTCACAACGAGGGCCGCCAAACAGTATAACGAATATCAGCCACTAGTCTTCCCCGAAGCCATTTGCTGCTCATTGCTCATTAAAATTTTGATCAGGAGCAGGAATCCCACCACGACTGTTATGATAGAATAGGATCAGATATCGATTGATTGGTTCAGGGGACTTGTACTGACTCAGTAATCTGCAGCACCAAGTAGCAGGGCACATTCGTCTCCTGGAGAACTCCATGTCTGCAAGCTCTGTGGGAATAGGAAACTGGAGTGTTATCTACAGGTAGACAAGATTTCCTGTTTATGTTAAGTATTTTTTAAGTTCTCGGTGGGTAACGGCAATGAAACGAAATCATTCCGTTTATTCTCTCAAGCAATGTGGTTGAAGCATATTTGGTCCAGCCATTCCGTTAGTAGAAATTACATCGGACTTTCGTCTCCTGATGAACTTCATGTCTGCAAACCCTGTGGGAATAGAGAACTGGCATTCAATCTGCCGGTATGCAGAAATACTTACTTATGCTTGGTATTTTTGAAATTTGTAATGGTAAACCGTTTACCGTAAACGACAATGAAACGGAATCACTAAGTTGATTCCCGCAAGAAATTTGATTGAAACACGGTTGATTCAGCCATTCCTTCAGTAGAAATCTTGATCTCTCAAGACAACAACCAATAGTGTTCAGATGTCCGAATCTCTTCGACCGCACTCGAAGAGACTCTGTGGATACGCCAAGGTTGGTCTACTCGATAATTACGGATCGCTATATTTATCATGATTAGACTAAGGCTGCTATCGAAAACACTGAAGTTCACAATAGACACCACCTTTACAATTTACTTGAAACAATTTACAATTTACTTTACTTCAACAGTCATTGTTCAATGGTGATGTTGTGAGGAATTTCTTACAGTACCACTTGCAGGGCGTGTCGGGAGTCTTTCAATCCGCGGTCTCTCTTTCATGTTCCTACTGTCATGTACGGCTGTCAATAACGTCTCGTTTACGACGCCCTAGTGAATCCCAGAAAGGCATGCTCGCTATGGATATTTGCGCAATAACGGTGAAATGAAAACTCATTTGCCTGGTTCAGCAATTTGGCTCAAATGTCCATAATGTTCGCAACTATTCATACGATGCCCGTGTGTGCTTGGTATATTTTTTCATGATCCAATGATTCGAGCCAGTGTTCTCACCATGTCTGTTAGGATACAGCAGGTGAAGCTATCGATTGTTTTGTTCACGAGAACGGGGACCTTCACAAGTAAATGAATCTGCAGAATCAAGTAGCAGAACACATCGGACTTTCGTCTCCTGATGCCAGTTTTGTTCAATATTTGCAAATTCCTTCGAAATGGGGATCCAATCGAAGAATTTGATCATATCATACATAAATGAGTCCCTTGAAATACATCCCAGCTTGGTAGCTGGCATTCCGGAAAATTGAATTCATATTCCTGGTTTGTTTTGTCACTGTCAAGGATCGGGTTGCATCTTATTGTTAGCAACTCTAACTCAGTAATGCACTGCAATGATTGAAGCGGAAGTAGGATTACTCTTTGAACGCTCAAGAAAGTTTTATGACCATACTCCTACTTATAGTATCCCAAAGGCACAACATCATTACAGTAATTGAGCGAAGCTCTGTCGTGTGATTTCAAACAGGCATAGGTATTCTACAATCATCTACTTGTTCTACTGTTAGATCTATCCTGGGAAATACTCTACAATCAAAAGTACATACACTTTCCAATACCGGGTTGTACGAATAAACAATCTACATTGTTTTCAAGGGGAAATATCTCTCGTTCACTGAACTCTCTCACCCTCACATACTCTCTCTCCCACTATTTACAATGTCCTTGGCGGCTGCACGTTCAGATTCTCAGCGAGATTGTTCTGAAAGAACCCCCTCACATTTTTCGAAATCAGTGGTCTCACCGCGAATTCGATCTGGTTCGGATGGTACGGTATGCCTCCCAGCTGATGCACCAGATCCTCGTGTCGTCTCTCCATGTCGCCTGCGACCTCGACCGGCGTGCCCTCCTGACTCTGAACATTTGAATAAGGCGGGAAATTTTGAATTCAAATTTTGGCGCCAAACCTCCGGCAGTCCCCTGAGCGTGTCCATGAAGTCCTGCATGCGGTCCGTGAAGCCTGGAGCGAAGGCCGAAGGGTCAACGGCTATGAAACATTGGCCCTGGATGGAATATGTTTCATTCGGAACATTTATGTGATACATTTCTGATTCGTTGATGAACCAGAATGGGTATGTGAGAATTGTAAGATTAATTTCTACTACTTCAACGGGTATCAATGAGACATATTTGCATCTTCCGCTATAACAGCAGAGATTCATATTTACAATTTGTCTATGGGGAAAAAATTTCTGTTTCCTTGATGTGGTATGGGAAGATGAAAATTGTAAGATGAATTTCTTCTACTAAAAAGAGTGTGGATGAGATATTTTTCGTTATCCGCTGTAGTAGCAGACATTCATCTCCATTGTATTCTTTTTTTTCATTTAGAAGCATACGGAACATCAAGCAGCACAATAACGAGGCAGCGTAAAGCTACGTATTCTCAGTGAAGCATATCCGAACCAGGATATTCAAAACATCAGTCTCATACTTCCCTAACCCATTGTCAAATGAAAATCCCTTACCAAATCCGCCACTGCAGAATTCGATCCCCATCGACGGATGTTCGGGCCCCAGTTAGCACCTGAAAAATAACTTTGTTTGTCGACCAAAGCAGAGTTCCACGTCCTATTACATTCTTTAGCGAAAATTACATATAAATTTCCCCTTTGAAACATATCCCAACCATGCATCAGTATTCTGCTTTGGCATTCCTACCGTACCTCCAAGAATGCCGCAGAAGATCTCGACGAGCGCTGACATACCGTAGCCCTTGTAGCCACCTGATGTGAGTTACGGTAGAATTAATCGTAATGTTCAAGAGCCAAAAGCAATCCCAATAGCCTATTACACTCCCTAGTAATACGGAGTCTATCTCATTTACTCGTGAACCCAGTGGATCAATGTCTTACGAGAGGAGTATAACATTCAGAATAATGTTGACATGATTCAGTCCAGTGATGAATAAAGTGCACCAGCTAGAGCGTCTACATCAATGCTTAGGAGAACGGTAAGAGCGCCATGACTCAAGCATTCAGGTTATCATAATTACGGCTCGAATGTCCATGGCGCTCCAGTCTTACATCAGTAGCGTCTACAGTAACCCGCAATCTGTCAAATCAAGATAATGTTGGTAGGAGAGGAACGGATCTAATTGCTTCCAGTAAAAGCATCATGAACATCACTAACTATAGTAACCTCTATCAGTAACTACAGTAGCCCCTAAAGGAACTACAGTAACAACTCCCCCCCCTGTCTCACCATGCACTTCATCTCCTCCCAGTGGCAGCAGTGCGCCCTCCTTCACAATCACATCAGGATCAGTGGACACCCGTCCCTGAACATCAGTCATTGAGATGATTACTTGGGTGTCGCATACGAGTCTTTTTGTGCATTCGTCATCTCTCTACTCACAGCGGTGCAGTTGTCTATAAAATGCAGACACAATCGCACCGCTGAGAGTACAGACATGACGAATTCACTAAAAGACTCGTATGCGACACCCTAATGATTCCTTTAGCTACTCTAAATTAATTAATCTAGTAGGATTACTGTAGTTATTTGAACAAATGAGGAAGTTCAATGCTTGTCAGGAACTACTAATTTAAAACAGGAACGTTTAGGATTCGTGAAAGACATAAATATATTGGCAGTATGATGAAACATTACATGCCCGTTTTCAATCAAATAGCAAATAAATTGTCAAAATATGCCTGCTGTGGACACCCGTTCCTGAATATTAATCATTTATGGAAATACTGTGTGTACTAGAGTACTTATCGCTAGAGAAATCAGATTGCATTTTGCACAAGTGATGAAAATAAATGTTCATCAGTAACTACTGAGCCAGGAGCACTCATGTCTTATGAATGCGTTAAAGAAGTTGGGAGGACCCTAACGGAGATCAAAAACAGGCCTTGGGAAGGCAAGTAATGCAATCTAACAATAACATTACATCGACTGGAGAGTATTCAAAGTAAGAAGCCTGGTGAGAGACAAGAACGACATGGACATTTGCTCCATAATAGTTAAATGGACACATGGGCCATCATGATACGGCGCAAGTGTCCATTTCACCATTACGGCGCAATTGTCCATGGCGCGGCTGTCTTCCACTCAAGAGCCCACCTTTCCGTCAGCTCCCCACGTGGCCGGTACTGCCTCGCCCTTCCTCGACGCGAGCTCAATCTGCAACACAAACACTAGTAATGGACATGTTTTTTTACAACAGCAAATTATTTTGTAAGACCCAAGACAAGAACAATAACTTGATAGCAATTCGTCCAAATCTTAAGGCTTTAAAAATTTCACAGTGGCATATTTGTGCCAGGTAGATTTTTTCGTAGTTTTTTTTTATGGCGCATCAATGGCAGGGTTTGTCTTTCCCTGTCGCCCTGCAGTGCCCTTTTGCATGGTGCACAGACCTTTTGACGTTTGCCCTCACTCTCTTCTTATCTCGTGTAGTCTCCCCAGTCGACTACAACAAAACATACTGATCTCAGATACAGAGAAGATTAGCCAGAACTTGTTTACTATTGCATGTCTGATCCTAGACATCAAACTCAATAGTGAGACAAGGTGATACAGGTTCGCTCACCAAAGCAAAGTAAGCTAACACTTATAGGAAGATCCCTAGACTGTCAAACAGTAACCATTATAGAGTCCAGGAGTGTCCAGAATTGGTTTTACTTTACCCACCACGCGCGCACCCCTTTATGAGCTTTTCGAGATTAACATACATGATTGTTTGGCAAGGACACATCAAAACCGCGGTATACGCACCATATTTCACGTGGACAACCCCCGACAAGGATCACGAGAGCAAGTGGACACAGTTCGAATTGCGCCACCAAACACTCTGTGTTGTCCACTCATGTGCGCTCCTTGTGTCCACTGAGTGTTTGTGTTCACGCATAGTGCTCTACTTTTTTCAACAACTAACCACAGAATGATGGTTTATCCATGGAACGAAACGAAAATATGCCATGCGGACCCATGTGCTAAAATTTTAATCAACAATAACTCCGTTGGTTCAAGAACTAATCTCTATTGCAGAAAGCTACGGCCACTACAAATAACGACCGTTCGATATCCCATAAACATTGTCATCCACTCGCTGTACGAGCTTGCAATTGCTCTGTGTGCACGCGGAAAGTGAACTGCACACGACCGGGTCTGACACACATATTTCATTCCTTCTTCTGCAACCCGAACTGCGGATTGAATTGATTGAACACTCATCCCCCATCCCTCAGGGAGGATGAATTGAAGGGGGTGAGGGAAGGAAACAGACAGATCCACTCCTTTATTGGTACCCATTTCCACCATAACCGTGACAGTCTCCCTCTCTCTATATCCCTCTGACCAGTACTGTAGGTAATAAGGGGAGACCACCTCCTGCTGAGGGTTACCGCGGTCTCAATGGGTTGGTATCCTGGATGTACCAGCCCATTGAGAGCCGATTCCATGACTAAATCTCCTGTCACAACAACAAACCACAAAGATCCCCTATGGCTGTCTCATAAAAGGAGGTGAAGGAGAATGAATGGATGGATTGAGAAAGGGCCGCCCCCTCTCCCTCTCTCTCTCTCTCTCTCTCTCTCTCTCTCTCTCTCTGAGTGTGTGGAACAATTCGCGGATCTTCTCCATTTGTGTCCTCTTTGACTTCTTCTTCCCTTTTACTGCTTGGGGCGATGGTACTTTCACTTTGTCTTGCTGGTCACAGAGTGCGTTTCACTCTCATTTATTTGTTGCACTTTCTCTGTAAGATCTGTTGTTGCCCTGAAGCACTTCGGACATTTACTTATTTACGGGAACGGTCAGAGTTCAAGGTAGAGTGCATCGTTTGTGTACACTTTGTTGCAGACTTATTATCTTGACAGCTACGCCGGTTGGCAGGTAGAGCTGTCCTTTTCAATCGCTTCCTTATGGATAAGTGCACCCTGTAGACTGTCTGTACTGTTATCTCGCTCGTTTGCGCATAAGGCTCCCCAAGAACGCTGATTAATTCGCCTTGATCCTACTTGCTAACTTTAATTTACCTATGTATACATTGCTAAGCTGTCGTACATTTCAAGATTCATCAAATAAGTGTATATCAGCATCAACCGCACTGGTTTCAGAACCAGAATGACTTCCACTAAGGTACGGAACAGTATCCAAGATAAGATCTACACAACAATCGTCTCCCACTGCATCGTGCCGTTCATTTCCAGGTATTGGATTAAAAAGATCATTCAATCATCTACCAACAACATCGAAAGTCTTGGCGTATTATGCTGTCAGTGAAACATATTAGAAAAAGAAGCACAACTTATGAAATATTCTTCTTTTAGCTCCGTGTTAGCATATTTAGCACCTCTTGCGACGCAGTTGTTTCCAACGAATGTTCTTGTAGGTTCCTCAGTTCGATCATAAACGGATCCTCGGAACAGCTTCGTTGTGACATCACCTCCACCGGGCAGACATTCAAATTCGGCGGACACGAGAAGATCGGAAAGAACAACAAGTAGGTCTAGCGTTCCATCGCGATTGAGACTTCCATCAACGCCGCTCACTTTCACTCATCGCTTGGAGATGAAAAAAAAACTACTGGACACCCTATGTCTGAGAGAACAGAGAGAGTTTGAACCACTTTATCGGCTCAAACGTTCAGTCGAGATGTTCCAAATCCACTTGAAATCCCTATGCGACCCGACACTTCATCCTTGCTTATCCGCGATCGATGCCGAGTATTGGCTGTCGTGGAAAACATGATAGAACCGGAAGAGGCTCGAGGAGGAAGGGTGATGGTGATGTGATACGTAAGCAAGACAGCCTGCCGCCATATCTCATATCATAGATATGTGTGCAGGGGGCAAGCGTTGATAGCAATTAGCCATGGCTGATCGCGTCGCGCGTTTATCTCCTGGGGCTAATTGGCAGTGAAAGTGACATTGGATACACTAGGTGAAAAGGAAAGTCGATGATCGTGCGCATTGACCGGTGAATGCCAATAACTGGGCGTATCTTACACGGCGTTATCGGCTGTAATGATATTGGGGAAGTACTAACTTTAAAGCCACAAATTCCATTCGACAAGCAAATCTAGAAACTAAACGACACTTATAATCATTGTGTATTATATGGAATCAATAGAATGGCCCTAATCAACTAAAGAAAATGCAGTGGCAACAGACCGATTGGTAAAAGACGTAATACCAGGAAAATGGCGATGATAAGTCCATGTCGACACAATAAAATCATTGAGGGCGTCACTAACAGAAATAATCTGCAGTTAATACCAAATTTCATAATTCCAGCGAATCCGATGACATCACGCTCATCATCGATAACCCCGTCCACTTCTGCTGGCTTCTGCTCCTTGATCAGAAGGTATTATCGTCATCCACAATCTGACAGCAACCCATGCTGGCGAACCCGAAATCATGAACAGGATAGGCTGTTTTCGGACAAGTTGAAAAATCAAGATGATTCCAGATCGGTCTCGGCGAGGCGTATATGTACGGCGACTGGCGAGCGGAGCCCGGCGTCAAGGACTTCCTCACGTGCCTCATCAGAGCGAAACGTTAGTTTTACATAATCGAACATAATTATAATATTATTCCAAAGTATACAATCAACATACCATCCATCCTTTTCAATCAAAACACAAATGTTGCCAACGCGAACATAATATCTCAGGTGAAAAGGCAGCCATCGGCCGTCGTGCCTCGTCCGTCTCCTCGGCTTCCTCTGAGCCTATCAAGCCCCGTAGTGTGTCTCTGACTACACGATTCCTCTCCATCATTGGAGCGTCGCTGTTGTCAGGTATCAAACCATCCATACACATTGCGTATCCATAGCCGAAGTTTGAGCAGCATCCGATTCCAAAGTATACAATCAACATACCATCCAGAGAATTTTGCATAGATGATGTCAAAGTCATCTATGCAAAATTCTCGCAAAACTATCAGTAATATCCTATAATTGTCAAATCTGAACCTTCAGCCCTGCGCTACACCGTCTCCATCTACAACTACGTACACCACCGCATCAGAGACAATACGATTCTCAAGTAAGTATTATATTTCCGAAAACCAAACTCACCGCGATCAGTAAATCGGAACAATGCCAAACAATAATGCCATCGTGAAGCACAATTCTTGCGGGAATTATGGCACATATGAAATTGGACAAACGTCCTATAAATGCAATGAAAACACGAAGGATTCGCTAACTGAAATGATTGCGCCCACTTACAGCTCTCGTCAGAACATCAGTGAGCACTACGACCTGGGCAACGATATGTTCGAACTGTTCCTCGACAACTCCATGACCTACTCGTGTGCACTGTTCGATGGTAGGATATCAGATGAATACTAGAGTATCGCAACCGGCTCATGGGAGTTCCGTCGTGGAATGAAGTAGACCGCCGATCCCACGTGGGAGATCCCACGTGGCTTGAATACTGATAACAGAAATATTAGCCTAGTGAAAACGGGAGAATACGACCGTATTCCGCTGGAGAACGATTACAAATTACGAAGTCTTGGCATAAATGCGCCTGTTCCAGATCCCAACAAGCAAGTCTCCGAGCCTGTCAACTTCAAGCATCTCGAAGAGGCACAGTACAAGAAGGTTTGCTGGCGTTTATGTCAGTCAAAAGAAACTGAGACATTAACGATGTTTCGCAGCGATACTAGCCATATCGCACCTTTGAAACGTAGATCTTACAGTCGGCGACAAATCCAAATCATTATAGAGTTCAGCAATATACCTAAAATAAAACTGATGATGAGTTCAACGATGACTGTATCTCTAACGAACTCGATGACAGTTTAACATTCCAGATCGACGCCCTACTCGACACTCTAAAGCTGACTCCCTCTGACCATGTCCTCGAGATCGGCTGTGGATGGGGATCTTCCGCCATCAGGGCTGTCCAGAGGTAGCGTAACATGTTGCCTCAGAAACCACCGACCGCGACGCGACAGCAACGCGTGAACGCATTCAGCTATAGTTATTGGATAGAATTGATGTTCAGGTTCGGCTGCAAGTGGACCGGCTTGACCATCTCCACCGAACAGCTCGAAATGGCTAGGGAAAGGGTGAGGGCGGCAGGATTAGAGGACAGAATTGATCTGAAGCTCCTAGACTATCGGTGGGTATAATTCCCGAATATTCAGTAATATTAGCCCAATAAAATCAGCCGGGAATCGAATTGACGTTTCAGCACAACATTATATCCCAACAGTGAAACATATTTCGTGCAAAATGCTTGCTACCACAAACTTAAACATATCAGGACCCGTAATGGGACAAATTGGCCAAAGATCGACTTGCACATAAGAGACATCTTCTGTAAGAGTGGACCTCCAGGGCAATTCCTTTGCACAGATTCTCAACTTTAGGTCTCCGAATTGGCTGAAAACTTGGTTTTAGGGTAAATCGACCGCGTAGACCACGAATATGAGGTCCTTTTGACATGAAAAAATTTCGTTGCCTCAGGGCATGAAATAAAACCGAAAATAGGTGAAAGATCCGATCTGTAAAATTCTACGCAGTCGATTACCCCAAATATGTGAATTTCAGCCAAATCGGAGATGACTGTTTTGTAGTGAGATTTTGCTCATTTCGTGGACATAGTCGTTTTTTCGCGCGCGCTCGTCTCCCTACCTTCCCTCTCCCTACCCCCGTCAACGCAAGCATCTCATATTCTGGTGATGCAATGACTAAAACTTATACTACGGGCTGACAAAAAGAGTAGCATTATTTGGGGCTTGGATCGTTTGTTATGAATCAGCAAAATAGGCATGTCGTGAGATGGCGATGCAAACATCACTCATTTAGGATTTTTAAACTGAAAACCAGGCACCAATGAGGCACATGCATGACGTTATTGTAACAGCACTTCAATAGTGTACTGGATAGGGTTTATACCAGCTTCATTGGTATAGGTAGAAAAAATGGGCGATTTTTTGAAT
>JACMIF010000186.1:11448-37433 GCA_014805445.1 Diplogasteroides magnus | reverse complement strand
ATTATGTGCCCTAGGGACCAGAATTTGAATGCCACATCAAATTTACAGATCGGATCTTTCACCTATTTTTGACGAATTTTCGGTTTTATTTCATGCCCTGAGGCAACGAAATTTTATCATGTCAAACGGACCTCATATTCGTGATCTACGGGGTCGATTTACCCTAAAACCAAGTTTTCAGCCCATTCGGAGAACTAAAGTTGAGAAACTGTGCAAAGGGGTGGTCCACCCTTACAGAAGATGTCTCATAATACATCTTAACGGTGAAACCTATTCCAGCCTGGAGACCGGCAAGTACACCGCCGTCTTCTCCATCGAGATGATCGAGGCAGTGGGCGCACAGTTCCTGCCCGAATACTTCCAAGTCATCCACGACAGATTGGAGGAGGGAGGCAAGGCGGCATTGCAGGTGGGTGTGCCAACCCGCGTGAACTGTGTTTCACGAACAATATAACTTTTGTCATAACCGTGAACAATCGATCAAAGATTGCCGTTGTACCGTCGTTCTCTTAAATCCCAAACACTGTACAGTGTACACCAAACCAACGAGCAACATTTACATATAAGTTACCATATCAATCACTTGAAACCAAATCAATAACATTTCTTCAGGCCATCATCTGCCCCGACGCCTACTACGAGAACTATTGTCGTAGCTCGGACTTCATCAAGAAGCACATCTTCCCCGGAGGGCACATGCCTAGTGTGGGCGCCATCCAGGTAAGACCATGGCGCATCCGTGAAATGTGACTACCGTAACCTTATATCTAATTCACGGCCAAAAACACGGATTGCAGAGGTCGCTTCCCAGTGACGAGAGCGACGTGCCCCTACTGAAGATGAACATCGAGCGAGAGATGGCACGACACTACGCTCATACACTCGACCATTGGCACAGGTACGGTTATTCATGATATTATGTGAGTTCCATGTGTATACGTCATCACATGGTGACTAGAAGAACAATAATGAATTGTTTCTGCAACTGCAAATCGCCAAGTGCTAGATGAATAAACTAAACTGACTACTCGAACCGACTCGATAAATGATCGCAGCTCCAAAAAACCAACTACTTATAAACAGACACATCAGCATGAAATCACCATTTCCTGTCCTTCACAATGAAAATCTCAATATTTTCAGTGCGTGGCTGGCCCGCGAGTCCGACATCACGCAGCTCGGCTACTCCACCACATTCCATCGCAAGTGGCAGTTCTACTTTGGTGAGCAATCAAATCATCCTGACTCCTGTCGGGAAAAGCTACCGTATACCACCCCTCACAATTATATCATTTGATCCTTACTGGGTGTGTTCGCAATTCAAACATCTTATTCCCGCGACGAAAAGATACCGTAATCCTCTTCAGGACTCTGCTCAGCTCTGTTCACCTACGACCACATCAACGTCGTCCAGCTTACTCTCCAAAAATAAGCTTAAATTGCTCATCTTTAACAATTTAAAACCCTTACGGGTCCCGTCTGGAACGCGCTACCGTAATCCCTCTAATATCTATCAACCCAATAAGTATTTAATCAATACTGTGCAATGGTCACTGCATTTTACTCGCTTTTTCATATAGCTAGTAAAAAATTGATGAAAACTATTGTCCTGAGGACAAATCACACAATTTTTGTACATTTCGTAAATTTCACCTTTACATGCTTATGCGTTTTTCCCTTACTGTGGAAACTTTAAGACATTCCTCAGTTTGAGCCTAATTCGAAATTTCATAAGCATCGGTCCATTACGATGTATGCTTCGTCGATAGAATAAAGGTTGCGATCACTTCTCGCAAGGATCATCAATTGGTTCCTATCATTATAATATTGCTCACATAAACCACTGCAACTTGTTACAGTATCCTTCCTTCTGCAGGATATATATAGTAAACATGGTAAAATGCTCCCCAACTGTATCTTTCATATAAACCACTGCATTACCGAAAACTAGAGTAATCGCAAAAGATAGTTACCGTACCTTTCCCAATGCTACCGTAGTCGTGGCCATGTCCAGTACGAAGGCGTCGCCTTCACGGCCAGCAGCCGCCAGGGAGAGCGGATTCGTGCCTGAATCAATAATTGCATACTGTAGCGAATACGGTAAGAATGTCTTTATAATGTCCTTGGTGTTCGCCAATTATAAACTTTTACACATTATAAATTGTAAACCACTTCCATAACGAAAATGCCTCATCATTATTATAGAGGACGTGAAACTCACCCAGCGCGGGTTTGGAAGACCTTGTCGGGTACATCAACGGAGAGGTGTTCGTGAATGCGAGGCCCTGAAAACAATGCACTATTTCGTAGAGTAATGCAACCGTAAATCAATAAATCAATAATCACACTCAATAACTACCGTAACTCTCACCATGCATCCCTGCTTCATTGCCCGTAGTGAGTACCAACCGGCGATGCCGAAATGATTCGAGCCTGAAACCAAATATCTACACGTGTCATTTTTCGTACTTTGATGCGACTTTTTGAGAACAACGGTCTAATTAAACATAATTTGGTAACCGATGTTATCTACTGCTGTCTTAACGTGGAGCAAACGTAACCCAATCACTAAAAAATCAATTGATATCCCAGGAAACCAAGTACAGTAACCGTAGTGCCTAATCTATAATCAGAAAAGTACGGTACCCTTGGCCGTCACCCATCCCACGCCGCATTCCTTGGCTTTCTTCACGGCGAGATCGATGCAGAAGTTGCCGACCACGGGACCGAGCAGATTTCGGCCGTCCACCCACGCAGTACCCGACCGTTCTGCAAATGACACAAGTGAACTACCGTAATCTACTGGAATGCCCTTTCATTCTCGTTAAGAATTCATTACTAATTACATGTCTGATAAAAATGGGAAAAAGAAGCATCAAATCAATACAAAATTATTGATAGAATAACTCGCAAAAGAATTTTTAAACTAATGGAAAAGATAAAGCAGGAAGGGGCCGTTTTGTCTCAATCGATCGATAGTCTGTGCATTATAGGGTTTAAAAATCAATAGTAAAGCGCATTTGTCATTGGTCTAATCTCCCTCTTTTCATACGGACCAGACGATCAATAGATCGCGAGACCAATGTACTTTCGATCTGGAACCCCTAGTGCACTATTTGCAAATGCATTCCTTCTTCTTTGCCACGTGGGTCCTCCCTCCCCTCATTCATTCCGTCCCCCTCTCCCCTCCACAGACGGTCGCCCCACTCGCTCGCTCTCCCCTTCACGATGTCGAGAAACGACACCGAGCTCCAAGATCTGGCGGCTTTCGCACCAGGAGTAATGTAAGTTACCGTAATCCGAGTGATCGTGGTGGGAATCCACCGGGTTTTCAGGATAACCCGTTGGAAGATCAAGGAACTACTGGACGAGGGCGGATTCGGTCGAGTGTACAAGGTACGATCGATCGATCGATCGATCGATCACAGTAATCTGTTGAATCAATCAATACAGGTGGAGAACCAAGAAAAGAAGTCGCAATTCGCTGCGCTCAAGGTGGAGAGCACCAACATGGAAGGAGGATCGGCCATCAAGCTGGAGGTGACCATCGACCGACCAACGAGGATACGGTAACGGACAATCGTTGCAGGACCAGGTGCTAAAGCAAGTCCCTGAGAATATCCAAGATGAATTCATCCGCGCCCACGTGCCCACGCTCTTCAGGTAATGCCGAGAGAGGATACGGTAGAGGCTAATCGATCGTTTTTTTAGATCAGCCAAGAGAAGGCGGAATTGCTGCTATATGATCGTCACGCTGTTGGGCGACAGCCTCAAGAAGATCAAGGTGTGTGCATCCTTTCGACCGCTATCGTAACCCCTTGTCGTGTCAGGACAAGCGCTTCCCCAAGGGATTCCCGGAGAGGACGTGGATCCGCATAGGAATACAGTGTCTCTTCGCACTGAAGGTGAATCGATCGATAATGACCTCTTTTTCCTACAGTAATCGTTGACAGGTCGTGCACGAATCTGGCTTCGTCCATCGCGACCTCAAGCCCGCCAACTTCGTCATGGGCCATCGCGGTGACCCTACGAGGGCGCGAATCGTCCACATCATCGACTTCGGCCTGGCCAGGTATGCACGCGTTTGGGGCAATGCACGCGAACGGGGCAATGTTCAGAGAATACGCCATCCACGACAAAAAGGAAGGCATATGGACCGCGAGGAAGTCAAGGAGCAATCTCGACTTCAGAGGGACGCAAATGTACGCAGCGCCATCCATGCATGATGGGCAGGAACAAGTAAGCAGTAGAGACTTAAGGGATCAACAGCTACCGTAATCCCTTGTCGTGTCAGGACAACCTGAGTACTGTAGGTGGAGTATCTGTTGAGGGTCGAAAGGACGACATCTTCTCATTCGTCTACCTTCTCATCGATCTCTACAAAGAGCTCCCATGGGGCAACTGCGTAAGTTACCGTAATCCTTGGGTACTGTAGTGCGCGCGCATTTCAGGAGAGCAATGATGACATCGCGCAGATGAAGAAGTCGCTCAAGGATGAGGAACTGCTGAAAGGCATGCCCGGTCAGAAGTAGGAAACGCAAGAGGCTGGGGAGATTACAAATTATACAATAGAAATTCCAAGTCGGCAGATGACGGATAGGGAACGTGACCAACTTTTGTGCAATAGTGGGGAGTGTCGGCAGTTCGCGAATGAGAAGAGTGGAGATTAGCTATCTATCTATGGTCTACCCCGACCTCCCTTAGGCATTGCACGCGATGCGTCTATACACGCGTCGCGGTCGGGTGTCCTATTGTAAAGAAGTTCCTTTCCTTCTTCAGGAGGGCTCCTTCCCATCCTGACGCACGTCAGGAAGCTCACTGTCTACTCAAGACCCAACTATGGGTTCGTCTATGAATGTCTCAAGGGAATCATGGCCAAGAATAACGTAAGTTTTCACTGTCTGTGTCCTCTCATCTCCCCCCACTCCATTCCAGGTCACATGGCTCGATTCGTACGAATGGGAGACCAAGGAGGAAGCGGAGGCCAATGTGAGTGAGTATACTGCAGTGATAGAGTTACTTAACATCGGAAGTGACAGGGTTACTTAACACCAGAAATGGCAGGGTTACTTAACAGTGGGAGGAGGGATACTGTAACCGTCGAGGCACATTCAGCGGAAATATTGCGAGAAGAACGCGGACAAGGGCTACATGAATAGCCAGCAGTTCCTCAACGAGGACTGCATAAGGGTGAGTTGAAGCGGTGGATGGATGACTTGAGTATAGCACGGGTTCCTAGAAGTGATAGGGTTACTTAACAAAGTGACAGGGTTTCTTAACATCAGATGATCGAGCTGGTCGCCAAGAGCGACAAGAACTACAAGGAGAAAGAGAAAAAGGAGAAGGAGGACGGCGGAGGAAGCCTCAAAAATAGGAAGAACAACAAGAAGGCGACGGTGAGTATACGGTAGTGGGTGGATACGGTAATTGCAGAATACGGTAGGAGGGGCACGGTAGTTCTAGCGGTGGGAGTTGTTAGAAGGATACGGTAACCCGAGTGAGTGTTGGGGGCTGTAGAGGGATACGGTAATTCGAGTGGTGGGATTTGCAGAAGGAGCCATCGGCCGAGGTGATTCGAACCATGGAGGCGACGGCCGAAGGAAGTGGAAAGGGAAAGGCCAAGAAGGATGTCAAAGAGGACAACAAGAAGGTATTCCACCCCCCCCCCCCTATGTTAGTGGGATGTACCAGTAGGATTTGTGGGTGGTCTAATGTAGCTGATATCCATCTATTTCTCGTTTGAGTGACCATCCTAGTGGCCGCCATTCCATCATAAAATGTATTCAATTCAGAAGAAGCCCGCCACCATCGACACTACGCCCGGCAAGTCCCCAGCCACGACTCCCAAGAAGAACGACGCGCCGAAGAAGAAGGTTTACCGTACCCTTACCCTCCCTCCTCCCCTGCTCGATACCGTACCACCACCTCCCTCCTCCCCTGCTCGATACCGTAATCCGGGAAATCCATTCAGGAACCGTCGAGGATGGACAGCGTCAATGCGGAAGTGAAGACGCCACAGGGAAAGTCGCCCAAGACGCCGGAGAAGAAGAAGAATAAGAAGAAGTGAGGAAGACGGAATGAAGAAGGAGAAGGACAGTCCCACAACACTTTAACGTCTTTCGCCATTGATAAATCGGCTTGTGATGATTGGAGTTGTCATGAATGCACATGAGAAAGGGGCAGACAAGGGCGAATCGGGGAGAGGGGAGGGGGGGGGGACTTTTGATCTCGTCTCCCAGTATCAGTCCGAACCGTATTCCCATAAAGGGAATCTACAGTACTTTCACCGACGATAAACTATTTCTGACGTTGCTCTTATCAATCTCGCCTCACCACCGGTACGATGAGACTTGTGTCACCTGACCAATTATCGGTCTCTACGCTTCCACAACTACCGCAATCAAGGACAGCTGCCGTACATACTACGCTATTACTACAGTAATCAGAATAGGTACTGTGTCATTACTACAGTAATCAAAGATAACTACCGTACCATTGAGGATGGCCGGCTCTCCACTGCTCTCGCAACTCTTCTCCTGCAGATTTCGCACGTACATCTCTGAAAAGCAAGAATTCGGCTTATCTTGGAACATGGCATGGAGCATATTTTCCCTCTAATGTTTCAGTGTTAAATCACACTCAACCCGATGTCACAAATCATCAAAACCCATCCGCACTCATCTTTCATCTTGCATGGTTGCAAGGATTCGCTTGTTTTCTATTACCATTCGCGACTTCGGCCGATTTTCACTTTGATAGGGAAAGAGGAGAGAAGAAAAGAGATGAAAAGAAGGGAGAAGAGAAGAGAAGCGATGGAAACTATAGAAAACTTCAAAAGGACGAGAAAAGAGAAACCGCCATTGACAGAAGATAGGGTGATGGCAATCGTTAAGGGAACGTAATGGTTCGTATGCCAGGCGCATTAGAGGGGCGCCACACTAGACTATTATAGCAGGATATTCGACATAGTTGCGAGATACGCGCTTCCAAAATGAAAAAACCCTATCCCGGTGAAAATGTGCCGCTGAAGATCAAAATATAGCGTTTTCAATAATTTTTTCGATCATCATATAAACGGTAGACCAATAAAAACTCACCCAATCGATTCAATCCATGACTGTAGTGGCCCCTGACGTCTCCCTGAATTGGCAACCAGTAAGTTAGGCTCGTTTGGAAAGCTACCATAATACTCGAATCGATATTATAGTATCAATGTAGTCGCTTGCATTGCTACAGTTTATTTCGATCAATAAAGTGTGCCTTGAGTCCCTACTGGAAATCTACCGTATACCTCAATCAATACGTCCGCCAGCTGTTGAGCGTGCGACTTGGATGCACCCGCCGTTGTCAGACAGTCCACCATGTAACGGCGCATCTCAATTTATCCATAATGAAATTTATATGAACCAGGTCCTAAAGGGAACCTACAGTATATATTCTAGTCATACACCACACGAGCTTACAGTGCTCCGGAACGCAATAGAACATCACAGATATGGTCTCACAATGCCTCTGCGCATGAATTTTTATTGTATTAGGTTGAGGCATAAGTTCTGGTATATCGATTGCCTGACCTGTAACTCGGAGCTCCGAAAAGACTATGCTGCGGGGCAAGGCCATCATAATAGGGGCTCTTCTTACTCTCATTTCACAACATACCGGTTGTTACATCACAGTTCGTCAGTAAATATGACAAAAAGGAAAATTTTGACCACTTCGCAGCTCCTCAACATCGGATTTCTCGATTTTTTCTGGACTTTCAAGCAAAGTATGTATGCATACTAGTGGGTTATATTAAGCGTGGGAACTGTCCTCAGCACATCCTAGAAGGACTTTTAATTCTGTGCTACGACTACGAAGTTCTGATAGAAAAGGTAAAACCATTCAAACGGGTGATGCCTTTAGAAATAAATGCACAGTTTGGCGGAAAGGAAACGATATCAGACGATATGGTCGCAGGTTAATATTCTACTCTTGTACTGTCCATAACCAATAATAATTATGAACTCGTGTGAACACAAATAAAAATAAAAATACATTTTTCGTGAAAACTGGTATTGTGCTAGTAGGGACCAGTTTTGATTTTCTTGAAAATGCATTCATTATGTCCTTTAAAACGGAGTGGCCGTATAACTTGGCACTTAATTATAATAAGGGAGACGAATACTACATATAGCGCATACGTGTTCCTTGAACCGTTTACTATAGGAAAGGAACGATAAAAGATATGCAAGAATTTACCATATTTAAGAAATTGGCCAATATTCTTGCCGATGCTACCTGAATGGCATTTAGAGCAATAAGAGAGCCGTCTTTTTCACTTTTTTCAAAAACAATTGCCCTGAAAAAGCCAGTCGGCTGGGAAGTCCCCCACTGGGGCCTGGTATTGTTCATGACACGGCTCATGCATGAGCACATTTAGTTTGGCCCGGAAAATTCGCTCCTTGAAAATGCAGCACGAGAACTTATCAGAGGTCCATTCCGAACTCGAACACTATTTCAAATCGCGCCGCGAAGGCTTCTATAAGGAAGGGATCCATAAGCTGCCTGAGAAATGGCAACAGGTCGTGGACAATGATGGTGCATATGTATGATCATATCATGTTGTTACTATATACTTGTGAGATAAAGTTCATATATACCAGAACTTATGCCTCAACCTAATACCTCGATAAAACTGATATAGTAAAGCCCGAATATGTATCTCATAGACTAATATTAGGGTGAACTCAAGTTTTAATAGGGCACTAAATATTGTACTTGATTACACAAAATCCTGAACGGAAAGCTACCGTATCCCCGTCTCAAACTACCGTACCTCGGGTCTCGGCACGATCTTGTCTCCAGGTTTGGCCATGGCGCCCTCGTACAGTCTCCTTCGCAGTAAAAGGACGAGTGGAGAGCGACGGAGCATCTTTAGGAGGAGAGTGACAGAGAAGCAGAGCGAATGGACAGAGACACAGAGGAAAGGAGGAGAGGGTTACAGACGGTTGGGGCAATCAGTGAGAGATCAGGGGGGAATGAGAGGGTCCAGAGAGGAAGAGATGGAAAGATACGAAAAACATTCACTGATCGCATTATCGGTAATGGGATCGAGAGAGTGGAGGAATTGGAGAGATTCAGACGAAAACGACTTCCAAAGGGTCATCACCAAAATGATAAGGCGCGTGAAAATTCGCACGCCATTAGACGGCCAATCACACTTTTATGACCTGCCAGTTTTTCCCTGAATCAGGCCCAATCCTGAATTTTGAATCAATAAATGTACAACTTCAGCGAGGTGAACGCTTTGCGATACCTTGTACTTCGACTCAGAGAAGAAAAAATTATTTATTGGTGTTATTCGATGCGTAACAGAATGACAAGTTGGGTGAAAGACAAGGGCGCCGTGGACCCTTGCACCGTATTGGTAAAATTGGAAAATGAGCCATGAGAATGTCAAGAATGATGGCGCATCTGTCCATTTCAGAATTATGGCGCAAGTATCCATCGTGCTCTTCTCGTTCACCCGTAACAATCTAGTTCAAGTTGGCTGTTTCAATGGTCTTTTGGCTGTTATAGAAGGGTTCGTGTGCCTGACTCAATCAAGTTTCGGCAGGAGGGAGAGAGGGTTGAGTGAGAGGAAAAGGAAGAGAACAAGAGAGGTGATAGCAGTATCTACGAGCGTGGGAAAGAGCACGAAAGAAATGAAGAGGAAAAGTCAAAGGCCATATGTTTCTAGAACAAAATTCGTGCAAAAAACCACCTGTAAACAACTTGAGTCCGCAAATTAGCAATCGATAAATAACGGAAGTAAATGAGGGACCATAATAATCTGCTTGAATCGAATCTGTACAGACTCTACAACAGTAAAAGAAAATCTCACTCAGATCCCGATTATTCACAACCATATTTTAAAAAGGGCACCAAGATAGACGTTGTACAGTATCTACAACACATACAATCAATCAATCGATAAATCAATAATGACTCAATTTCGTGGTGGGAACCTATCACAGTCTTGCTATAACACAAGAGATACTGTATAACAATATACAGTTTGACAATCTACAATGGTTGGGGGAAGCACCAGTTGGATTAGTTTTGATAAGTACTGAAAGATAAATCTATAAGATTTCTTTTGGTAGGGCAAATGTAGAGATTCAAAAACAGAGCAAAGGGCTATAAAGACTGTTCGAAATCGTCATTCATGTCATTTTCTCCCACTATAAACATTTTCTATGAAAAATTACATGGAATGGTGGCGGATTTCAAAGCGAATAGGGTGTATGGTTGGAAGAACAACCATTTTCCAGGTTATGTTTCACAGTTCCTATGTCCTTAAAGGTGATGTTATATTATTGGATCTGTGAAACATATGCTTGAAAATAGTCATTCTGCCAACCATAATAGGGTGATTCTAGAGATCTAAACGTGGCATTAAACCATATTGCCTCGGGGTGGTGACCTGGGTCCGTTGAGATTGAAGCTATCTAGTTCCCTGGCTGGTGGTGGGGGATGAGAGTTGGCAAAGGAAGAGGGAGAAGAATTGGTAGTGGGAGTGGGAGGAGTGGAGATATCATCTAGTGGATTCGAGAATGACGTGAACCTGAACATACTACAGTAATGACAACGCAATGGAAGCCGAATTCAGGATAGCAATAAAACTAATACTCGTATGTACGACTCTGCATGAAAGCGCCTGGTCATTCAGAAATCAGCATCAAATTTTCAACAAAAACTACTACATCTGATCAGTTTGGTATTAGTATAGCTGCATTTTTCTCCATGTAATAGCGAAATATGACGCCTCTTGCGAACGCAAATCTTCATAAAAGTGGTGCGTATCTACCGTATAACTGTTGTTAACTCAAGGCCGCGTTATTGATTACGGTAAGGTGATTGGTGAGCAGTGTGCGTCATGAGTTCGCCCCAACTGAACTACCGTAATCCTTACCTCGACGCTCCCGCTCCTCCAGCCGCGTCGTGAATTCGGTCCCTGACTCGGTCCAGGAACTGCAGCGTTCGCACGCTATGAGAGTCGTTGCCAACCGCTGAAACATACATGCGCCGGGTTACGGTTATGAGACTGGCGTACTGCATCTTGCAAACTCAATATCGAAATGTGTCAAGTTAGTTAGCAATATGGGACAATTATAATAAATATTAGAAAAGCAAACTCTAGCTTTCTGTTACCGAGATTCCTGTAAAATACGCTAGTTTTATTCTCGATACTTGTGAGTTTGCTTGATGTACACTAAAATTTGGTGACTAAATAGCTTGCTTACTACTAATGTAAAAGCGAATCTGTATTTGTTAGAACTCATATTAGATACTAACCGCAAATATTAGCATTACTCCACTACAGTATGCTCTACCACACACAGCCAAATCAAACCATGCCGTTCACATCACCACAGACTGTAAAGCTCGAGTGCAAGCGTAGCGAGAAAATAAGAAGTAAGCTGGAATCTGTGATTGGTCTTGGAAAGGGGACAGACATTAAATACCAACACCGTGGACATTATTCCGATTATATGACCCACCACCGAAAACAAAATTATTGTTCTTGTGCCAAAATGATATAGCAGTGACTTCTAGGTGCAGTACATATGTGGGAGGTGGTCGCTTCGTGTCGCTTCGTTAGTACTGTGAAAAGATAGTTCACAACACAAAACAAAACAGCGTTAACATCATTCTCACAACCGAACACGGCGAGTTCGTGCTTCAATGTTAGTACAATAGTGGTAAGCGTGTCGAAATATTGGTTCCTTTCAGAAGCAGTAGAGATTACGAAATATCCAACACTGCACTCACAACTTTCTAACAAGAGACCACCACCACCACTTACAGTACTACCTCCCTAGGCCATTGCTTGTAGTCTACGGTGTATGGTTACTGTAGTCTGTCTGCCCCCTGTCCGTCAGGGTGCACCTACCGACCGAGGTTGAGGAGATTGGCAGGCGAGTAGGCGGCCTGTGTGGAGGGAGAGGCGAGGTGCTCGGGGGGAGGACTCGCGTCTACGAAATCCTTCAGAAGGGAACGCTCCAGAGTGAGGCCTTCAGAGTATCGGTCCTGAAAAGAAGATTATGGGTATGGTAGGTATTTTACATTATCATCCGGACAGTGAAAACATATTATGCTGCTCGTGTGCTATAATATATGAACTAACACATTTGAAAATGCAATTCCAAGAACCCAGTGTTTCGCTGTAGCATTATTAGCGTAAAAACTAGCAATGCCACAATAGCACAATAGTTCGTGCTTAAAAACTCAACACCTATAGTAATCGGCTAGCGTACGATAGGTCAAATACATAAAAGCGGCTGTACCTTTACGACCTCGTAAGCATCGATATTTGATTTTGTCATTATGCAAAAACCCACTTCTGTGTAGCAGCATGAGCATAAAACTAGCAATGCCAAAACAGTAATGACAAAACAGTTCATGGTTGAAAAGAGAACATCTACAGTAATCAGCCAGTTAGAGTACGATAGGTCAAACAAACAAAAGCTACCGTACCTTGACGACCTCGTACGCATCCATGATGATGGCAATGAAGAGAGAAAGGACGACGTAGATGAAGAGAGAAACGAACAGGTAGATGTACACAGTACCGAAGACCTGCACATCAAAACGATTGAATGAGAGTTTTATAATGGTGAGAGAACAAGAAATATCAGCAACCGCATATTTAGATGGCTAATCATTCAATTGGCCGAACCTCGTGAAAAACCCCCATACTATTTATGAAAACATTTATCGTCTCTCATGAAATCACTGAATAAAACCCACCTTTCATAGGTTTCACTAATCTGACTTAAGGTCGCAAAGCCAAAATAATCTCGAGATATACCGCATAAGTTCTTTCTCAATGTTACACTACTCTTATACGATGGCAAGTCATGGCGTTAACTTTACCAAACAGAGTGAAAAACTAACGATATTTAAATGCCAGTCTCTTATAGGTTTCACTGGCTTAATTAAAGACCTCATTGTCAGCGCCAAATAATGCCAGTATGTCTTCTATTTTTGAGGTTCAAAAAGGAAATACATTGTGATTGAACATCAATATTCAGATATCAAAGATCAAACCTTAATGGTGGCATTGGAGTCATTGATGGTGTAGAAGGTGGCGAACATGTCGTCACCGTTGAGGAGAGAGAAAAGGGCTTCGGAGGATGCGGCAAGGGTACGGAACTGAAAATGTAATGGTAAAAAAACTAAGGCATGATAGTTAAAGGAAAAGGTGAATTTTGTTCATGGAGCATCTGTGTTTCAATGTATCAATAAGATGAGAGAAGTTCTGATCCAATGATTCACCTGGCTTCCCTTACAAGCACACAATAATAGAATACTGACTCCTATTATTTTGCTAGATAAAGCTAGCACACAATAATCTAATGATCTCTCATATTTTCGCGTGCTATTTCATCATTTCCTTGACCATTGCTTTTGATTTTAGATATGTTTCAACGATGCGATATATGGAGAAGCGACATTCCATTTGGGATGCACAATAATCAGATATTGTACCCTGCTGTTGGAATTAATAATTGAGAAAACTATGGCCCATGACCCATTGAAAATGGAGTTGAATTTTATCGATAAATCTATGTTTCACCACATTCGTAAATATAGATTGATTTTCATGATTCCAATAGCGTCTCCGAATGCACTCTACAATACAATATTACATTTATTACACTATTATTACCGACCGTCATAAACTAATGACGTCACGAACATGCTCAACTATTTGCGTGACATCATGTTGTGAGTAAACATCAGTCTTCAGACAACTACGGTACCCAATTTGACGCTTCAGTGCCCATTTTGCGGCCATCAATCAATCAATACCTTGATAGGCTACAGTAATCGACTTCGACGTCTCAGAAATCAATCAATATCTTGAAAATCAATCAATACCTTCATGGACTACAGTAGTCGACTTCGACATATCATAAATCAATCAATAGCTTGAAAATCAATCAATACCTTCATCGGGCAAAGGTAAGGTAAACTCAAAGGTGCTACCACGTCAAGCGTTGACGCTAGGTGGGGCCCACCGGTAAGGCTGGTTGCTAGTAGGACTACGTAACCCTGCTTGTCCAAAGTGATTCTGGGTACGTTACCTTCATGGAGTACGGTCCAATGATGACCCATCCGGCAATCCAGAATCCGCAGTACAGCACAGCTGCGCATGCCATGAAACGGAGAATGGACGGCATGGCCTTCTTCATTGTGAGGATGAGGACCTGCAGATGGTCGATATCAGTAGGAGATGAAACATAAACAAGACGGGTTGCGAAGAGATGGCAGCTATCATAAACGAAGGCAAGTCTTGATTGTGGAAAAAACGAATACTGTACATTTCAACAACGAAACATACTCACTCAATGACTAATACATTATACCCTACAAAATCTCAAAACGACGGCTCTCTTATTGAAATTTTAAAATGTGCATAGCTTTCAGACATCATTGCTTCTCGAAATCCACTGGTCGACATTTTCTAAATCGCTACTCACTGCCATGCGCAATTGTGCAACATCCGCTCACAAATGTGCAATTTTCGCTGCATAAACAATATTTGTGCATCTTCAATGTGCGTATAACCATTCCATTTGAAATAGCAGTATAGTATTCTCTACAAGTTATAGAACTGTAATTTCAAATGGAATCCCTCACTCACATTGTACTGCGAGAAGAATCCAAAGTATCTGAGCACTCCGGCATACACGAGCAGTGCTCCCGTGCCCAGCAGGATTCCTGTCAGTGTGAAGAGATCCGAGTCGAAGTCCTGAACTCGATTACGGTAAATCAGTCAATAAAGGCAATAACAATATAATATTTGGACAGAAGTCGGGGCAGACGATGATTCATCAATGCCAGCAGACTTGAATATATTTATATGTTAGGTGAAACATTAATACATCAATAATACAGTTTTTAGACTCACTATCATTAAATACCAAATGACCAACCCTGAACTCGATGGAGATCTTCGCAATCGTTCCCACCACGAGACACATGTCATTGGCGACGATCATCACGTACCTGAATGAGGACAAATGATACTCAGTCAACGGTACAATCTACGCAGCTGAAATATGAGCGAGACACTGAAGAAAACTAAATATGACACTCAGCTAACTTAATTGTAATCAATATCACAGTGCACGCGAAATTAGTCAAGGAATAAATCGGGCGCTTATCGTCAGCATAAAAGAACCCATCGGATTGGTGTCATACGATCTATTTATCAAAGCAGCAGTCTTATCTCGAGCAATGGATAGTTCAATTCGTATACAAAACCAAATAACATTTACAGTGTGGGTAGCGAGATGGCAACGATACTCAGCATATCTATGCAGGTAATACAGTACTCACCATAGATTCATGAAGTCCAGCCTGTCACTGACGCTCAGCTGCAGCTTCAGTGTGCTATCGAAGTACTCAACAGCGCGCTGAAATGATACTCAGTCATATAAGCAGCCAAAATAATCGAATGATACTCAGTCTTGCACTCAGTGAGAATTCAGGCGTTGCCATTTTAAGGAATGATATTTTCCCACAATTTCAGGTCGCAGGGGCGAAGTTGGCTTTCTCTAACGTAAAGCAAACGTCGCCATTACGGCAAATCATTTGCAACTGAAAGCCTTTATTTGTGATTCCTGATACATGGATTCAATGGGTTTCTAAATATGACCAAACACAGATACATTAAAATATCCGTCTTCGTGCTACCTGTATATTCATGAAGCGACAGAAAATGGGAGGGTTTCTAGCTAGGCTATGCCAGTGCTGATCTTACTAGTATTTATAAAGTAAGTTATCAGTAACTAATTACTTTGTAAGCCAGTCAATGTACCAGTAACTGACATTCTTGAGCAGATGAGCCTTGATGAGTGCCCTGAGGCAGAGAACGAAGGAGAAGACAGAGAGGATGAGCACCAATACGTCAAGCAGGCCCATGATGATAGTGTCGTATGCGATGAAGTCGCCTGCAAATATTACGGTATATAGAAGGGCGGGTAATGCAGTGATTGTACGATTAATCTAATATACGAGATGCCACAGCACAACCCCCAACAAATCCACCCAAGCCAGATAAGGAAAGTGCTTGAATGACAAGGGAATAACAGCGGATAAATCTAGCAAGCGTAAAAACCATCACATTCTCTAAATGATACTGCACGGACTTAGATGATTTTGAACCAGATTCGACTAATGCTTCAATCAATTGCTGTAATTAGAAATTCGTAAAATACGCGATATTTAAACCCTGCGTAGAACTTAAAAGTATTGGGTTCAAACAGCGACAATACCTCGAATTCATCAAATTACAGAAATTTTGTCGTTCAAGGAAAATGACCCCAAGCAGTAGCTCCACACTAATTGAAACAATTATTATTTGTATTTCTACCACAAGTGAAACCCTATTGTCGCGGGTTTCATCCCCTCCTCACCTCGTACCACTCTCCCATTGCATGTCTGGACGTAGGAGATCATTGTGGACAGCAGAATGTGCACCATTCCCGTGTGCATCGAGTTGTCGAAGGTGATACCGACCTACACATATTCATATCTCAAATATCCGATCATGCAAACGCGTCAAATTCTAAAATATGAAAACTACAGTTATTTACGGACATGATAGTTATAAAATCACGATAACACCCTGCAAAACTCATTGAGAGCACCGTGCAAATCGAAAATGGAATCTTTGCACTAGAATTGAACCGATTTTAGTAGTGAGCACGCTCAAAGTGCCGGTGATCACCCAGCAGGGACAAGGTTAGGGATGAACTAGGGGTGGTAGATGGATCGCGAGAGTGCATTCCATCTCTCTTTACTGTAGTCGCCCATCGTGCGGTCGTCCCTATGCACCAGACACGGCAGTACGATGGAGGGAACAGAGAGATGAAATGCACTCTCACCATCCCCATCTGCCACCCTTAGGATGAATCCCGCCCATGTGTGGCATAAACTACCGTATACCTTTATGAGGTAGCACTCTGGCCGCTGATCGCTCGTCACGGGAGAGAAGTGGATCGTGCGAAGACTGCAAACAAAACATTTACAAAATTAAATATACATTTCTCTTTTTTTAAATTTTACCCTGTAAGTTTCCGGTTGCACAATGCTTACTTAAGAGCTAGTCCTAAAATTAATCAATAAGTCTACGGTCAATAAATGTCCAAAATATTTCCTTCCAGTGACATTTTAGCAGCACAGAGACTATGAGTGCTTGCTTGAATAGAGGGGAAATGCGATGCTGATGACGCTCACGATAAAAAAATAGTTCGAAAGATACCCCTCTCCTGCGACCTCACAGGCATGACATTAGGTCCCAAAACTCATCCCTCCGACCCGCCCGGGGTTTGAAAATGACTTCACATTATTCCACCAACCCGCCTTCGACCCTGGTTGCATCATCTTTTGAACTGTGATTCCAAAAGAATTAGATGAACTTAACGGTAAATATTTTCTCCAGTGACATTTGAGAAGCGCAGTGACTATGATTGCTCGAATAGAAAAGAATTGTGATACAATCAAGGCACAGAGCATTTTCATAGTTCAAAAAGCTCGCACGGTGGTGACTCCAAGGTGCGTTAGAGTCAGCACATTTTTTTAGGATCAAAGGCGGGTTAGGCAAAAACATTATATTCGAGTTGATGTTAACCCTGTTTGCGTCACATTATGAATTATTATTACAATATAACTCGATGAACCAAAATATTTTCTCCAGTCACATCTCAGTAGCACAATAGCTATGAGTACTCTAATAGAAGTGAATTGTAATCTAATCCCGTTTCACTCTCATTCAAACTCACTTGATGTTAAGTGTCGCCTTGGACAGTCGCAGTGCGTCCTCTGCGTGGAATGTAATGCCTCGCTTCTGAAATGCACTCCATTCAAGACAATTGTAAAATACCGTAATCTGGGTTTCAAGCGGGTATCAATAGGGTGTTCCTGCGGTCAGGTTCCTAACAATAAGTCTAATCAATTTCCGTATGCATGAACGTACCCCTAGCTAAAGTGAAGTCATCAGACAAGCGTGAGGTGTATCGGTGACTCGCACTCCTTCGTCTGATGACGTCACTTTCGCAGGAAAAACGTTCATGCATACGGCCTCAGAAGCTCATAGCTAGCCGTTTCTCACATCCATTCATAGTTTCAGCAAAATAAAAAAATAGATTTTTGAAAATTCAAAACGTACCTCAAGAATCTTCTCAATGGCATCGCTAGATGCGGAAATGTTGTCCACCTCAGTCAACGTGAAGTTCAGCTTCAAACACTCTGCAATTTCCAAATTAGCGCCTAATTCAAATCACCAACAAACCCCGCATGTCGTTGATGTCGAACTCGTACGTTGAGTTCTGCACGGTGACGTTGGCGATGCGGTCGATGCACATCTTAAAGGGCATGACTCGTTTAGCTACAGTACATTTTACTACAGTACGCTACATTTTTTCACGTCCATTCCAAGTCTCGCAAAAGCTTAAGGCGAGGCTCTTTCCGCTCACAGTTCAATGGGTGATGCAAGGGGGGGGGGTTGAAGGCTGGTCGGTGTGATAAACGTTTACAAGAAAAAATCGGGTCAGTGGGGGCAAATATCAAAGGGAAAGTCATAGTTAGACGTCAACGGAAGGTCGGTGGAACAGGAATTTGAGAGACCCGCGGCGGGTCCATGAGGTAAGCAAGTGGGGGTATCACTTATGAACTATGTTTTCGCTACATAATTCCTTATTTGAAATTCAAAATCCCTGATTCAAGTGATTCTCACCTCCATGAAGGGAATCTGATCGAAGGTGACGCCCGCCTGCAGGCTCGTGTTCGTGTCTCGCACCATTCTGAAATCATAACCGATTCATTGTGAAACATAATCGAGCCGGGTTCGAATCAGGAAAGATCCGAACCTCCGATTGGGATGAATGAGGTCGTACGAAAACGACGTGAAGGACTCGGTGCGAATACCGTAGTACTGCAAATGTATGGAAGTAGACCCGACTATAGCAAAATTCCATTTTCATGAAGATATTAATTTAACCGCCACTACACTAAATCAGCAAGTATTACATTAATACCAAAACGAAGTGATTACTATCACCCGTTCAAGTGAAAATTTAAGAATTGTTATATAAACAGAATCACCAGGTTGCGAGAGCGTACATTATATTTGATAATTTTTTCATTAAAAATCACTTACAGCTTTCACAATATGCGACAGATGGTCGAATATGCCTTGTCCATCGTATACCGAGTATCGTCCTTCGGCTGGCGGATACTGTAACGCGTCGCGGTCGGTGTCCCAATCCTACAATATGCTACCTATCTATACCATATCCTAAGCTCTCTAAACGCGCGCTGATTCAGAGTCCTGAATATTGATTGAATGATAAACACACGAAAACGTCACCACAACATCGAACAGTTAGTTACAGTTACGGTATACCAAGCATTGGCGAATCAAGTTAATGATTGATTCGAGTAGCATGCACAATATAGAATGCATTTACGGGTGCGGGATTAGGTGTGATTACGGAGCATGAAATGAAATGTGATTGTTCACAACGTACACATTCAACGATTATTTCGGCAGTGCGACAAGAAACAGCCTGTTAGTCAACGATACATGGACAGGGTTCATGTCAAAAAATTCTCATTACAGCGTGCCTGTACAAACCGCCGTGCATAGTGAGTATCACAAAAATCATGCATTTCAACTGTAAACAATTAAGCAGTTTTGCTTTGCAGCGATTTCATTTGTAGAGTGAATTCGGCATTTTTGGCGACAACACCCACGTAAGAGTTAGTCATCCGCATGAAGTGGAACAGCGCCCATGAGCATTTGCGCCATAATGGTGAAATAGACAGATGCGCCATCGTTTTCGTCGATCTCGCAGTGTCCATTTTGCCGTCAGTATGGCGCAAACGTGTTCATGGTCCTTTTGCCTTTCACCTTAGTCAACCTCTCAAATTGTCAAGCTTACAATAACAGAGGGGCAAAATCCAATGAATTGGTGACAATTTCTGCTTTTATAAGCCAGCAAAACAAGGGCAGCCAGTCGAATCTCAGGTTACGGTTGGATGAACATACACGTTAGGTTAAAATAGTCAAGTGAAAGTAAAGATACACATCCACAAAGGGCAGCGTGACACTTTGTAACTTGGACGTCATCTAGAAACACGATGTTTTAGTGAGCATATATAGTGATTAACGTCGTGTTCCTAAATAGCAGTTCCAATGTATCACGTGGCCACCAGGTAAATATGTTGTCATTCTTCCCCGGTGTGCAGTTGTCTCATCATTTGACAGACAACAGCACTTCCGAGAAGAATCACCATAAACTCACCTATCTGGAACCCCCTGGTGGCCACCAAAAACATTTTACGAGAAATGGCCGTACCTTGAGGAACTTGTGTCTCATCACGGTGGTTGTGTCCTCCAGAAAGTCCACGTGCGACATGCGCAGCTCGGCGAACAGGATCAGCTGAAAGATGTCAAAGCTTATTGTTAAATATTGAACCCGGTGAAATTATGTTTCTCATAGCACATAAACTGCATCCAATTGAAGGAAAAACGTTTTTAGGCTGTGACCGCCTTTACTTACAAAAATGAATCCCTAACTAGTAAAAAAAAGTAGGAAACGAAGCAACGCTTGCGCTTGGATATTGAACCCGGGAAATTATTTTTCCTTTGGTTCATAAACTGCATCAAAAATAAGTATATATATTCATTACTAGGTAGCCCTTCGATTCTAAAAAAGTATCAACACTATTATTATTATTATCATTATAAAATAATAACTTAGATAATGTAAAGCCCAAGTTGACATTTTAACCACTTGGGCAAGACATAGTACTAGCAGTAAAAAAAGTGAACCTGAGCAGTGACAAAGATGATCTTGGCGACCTGCAGTGCGAGCTTCCACGGGAATTGGCGTCGCACCTGGAGAATATAAAACGCTCATAATTATGGAAAAACAGTAGTAGATCGAAAAATGATGTAAAAGACCGATAAACGCATTTCCAATTTCATCTGTGCTTTTCAACACGAGCCACTGCTCTCTCTAAAATGAGATTGGTCCACCAACAAGGGGAAGAATCGGTCGATCATTTCACTTCCCGTTCCGTAAGACACACTATCCGGATGATGTCATTATCATATCGTGATCGATACACATAAATGAAACGATATGGCTTTAGTTTAGAATTGATCATCGTCATAAAGGAATATGTGTCCTCACCTGCCACTTATCCATCGGATTCATGAAGAAGAACTGGAGATGCCGTCGCAATCGCTCCCCGTTGTCCCTGAATTATAAATGGTTTGTTCCCGAACTCACTCAGATATTCTCAAGACTTAAGCCGGAAAATAGAACGAAATCATGAATCAAATCAAGAGTGTTTATCTTTTTAACGTTATTCAAAAGTCATTCATCATCACCAGCTATAGCAGCAGAAACGATAATGGCCCAAAACTAGAGGATTTATAAGAAACGTGAAACACAAGTGTAATGGGTACCTGTCATGGTCAGGCATCTGCTCGAACAGCTCCTCGAAGTTGGGGCCCATCCTGGAAAAAAATTATTTTTTAAAAACACTAATATTACTGTGCAGTCAATCACAACCGTTTCGCACTCTCATATACATTTCTCCCCCTATTTGCAGACAAACAACGTTTTCTCCACGGAAAAGGGTAATAACAAGTTGTGAAATGGGAATTCTGAATCGATTGACACCAAAGTGTTGGGGAAACATTTGAAGTGCACGAGGCCAAAAAGTGTCGGGGGAACAATGCGGGTGAGTTTAAAGCAGGGTCAAACGAGCGTCGTGCTATAAACGCGTAGCAAGAGGGGTTGAGTGACGTAGGGAGGAGAAGGAGTCAGAGGAAGGAACACCAAATAGTAGGGAACGGAAAGCAAGAAGGAGTGCATTTTTCTGTCGTCTAATTCCCTCGGAGGGGTTGTCTCTCTCATGTGATCGACAATAGCTCCGAGGGAATTAGACGACAGAGAAATGCACTCCTACTTGATGTCAGTTCCCTACTAAATAGTGTTGCTAAATCGGAAGTAAAGTGCTTTTATCATTTGTTTGATCCTTCGGAGGAGTTGTCTCCACGAGCGATAGATAAAAGCTCTGAGGGGATTATACTAAAATGCGAAATGATCTTTACTTCCGATGTTCAAACACTAGTAGGATAGAGTCAGGAAGAGGAATACCAGAGAATCACGAACAAGTTGCGAATTAGAGAAACGTAAATGTTGTGAGCGAAAGGAGAAGAATTTGCACCATGACGCATCGCCCGAAAACGGACGATGAGTAAGGATACCCAAAACTCATTTACAATTCCACAACAATAATTTCAATTGAAGAGCCATTCATTTTCCACAAGCATTGCCTTTCTGACAATGAAAGCGCTTTTAGGGAAACGGAAAGGGTTCTTAGGGGTTAAGAAGTTGTGAGAATTGTAAGATCAAAGTTTGAAGTGACAAAACTAACGGTTGTTCTTGATGTGGAGAGTGGGAACGTGAAGCGTTACTCGTCCGCGACCGCCCCACCATCTGAAAAGGTTCTAGTGGATAAAATAAGTCTCTAAAAGCCAGAATTAAGCGATTTTCAAAAATAACAAAACTTGATTAAAACGTTCCGAACTTCACAAATTTCGGATTGACTACGGTATTTTAGCGCTGGGTCGCGGGCGAATCGCTTTGTCAGAAATATTTTTACTAATTGTTTTTGTAGAGGGAAATGAAGGAACTAAACTGGATATTAGGGGAGAGAACGCTTGGTCAAAGCAGCGAGTGGACGCTGCGTTGCTTACCTTTGCCTCGTTCTCGGGGTCTGTTATCATGGCTGATAAGAATATTGCACACTTGTCACAGAGAAGTGCCTAGCAGTGGGGCGAAAGTAGGTCGATTATTCATTGACAGCGAGGCGAAATTTCATGCGATGACGTAAAGGGCGTTGTGAATTTGCGGATGAGAGAGAAATGAAAATTAGGTTCAGTTGATCCTCTAACATGAGTAGTTTCACTCTGCAGTTGACTACAACAAAGGAAACAGTGAAAAGACAAGGGGAAATGTACCCCTGATTGGAAGAGAATCAGTAATCATCAGGAAACGTATTTTCGGAAAATCTAACCTCCCCAATCTCATCGGAACTGTTGTCTCTCACGTCGATAGAAAAGCGCTCGATGGAAGTTAGGGAGCTTAGAATTTTCGAAATGCTTTCCCTAATCATTCCCTTATCACCCCTCTTCCGAGACGTTGTCTCTTGTGTCTGGGATACGACAATTTAGAAGAGGGGAGAGAGGGCGAGATGTTTGGATTGCAAAGGCCACAATCGTTGACAGTGTTTATGATTGCGAACTGCTGACGCACTGTGAAACAACGTCAGCAAGTTGGAAAACAAGGAAAATGAAGTCGGGTCGAGCCTCATTGCTTATTGAGTCAATGGGTCAGTCACCGAAAGAATCATTCTCACATGTCATTGTTTATGTTGCCTACATGTCTGTTAATAGCAAACAGGCTGCAGAATACAATGAACAACACGTTTATGAATATGAAAATTCCTCCGAATTTTAAAGGGACTGTCCGAGGCGCCGAGTATTGCAAACTGAAATGTCACTGTAGCTCCTTTGATTGAGCTTTTCTCTTCTTTTGAAGTGAAAACAGCCTAACAGAGAATATAGTTAGCACTTAGACCTAGGGACTCACAACACTATAGACGCAAAAACATAAATTTTTTTTTCATTCACAATTTGGCAAATTCATTTTCTACAGTGACCTTGTCAGTTGGCGATTCGGATCGGCGCCCTGGACAGTCCCTTTAAGTGTGCAAATGTGATGACAAAAACGAAAAAATTCGCCATAACGATCACATCGCGGTTTGCCATTTTTCATTTGATTGTCTGATAGAAGATTGTGCAAAACTTCTACCAGAACTTTTAATTGTAGTCAATTATTAAGCAAGCGTTCACCATTATACGTCAGCGATATTGAAGAACGATGGCATTTCCGACTTTTATGAACTGTGAAACATAAGTATTTTCGCCTGGTTTGATCTCTGTGCTCAAATGGGCACTTCTCGTCCATGACGGCTGTATTTAATCAGACGCACACTTTTAGAAGCCAGATATGAACGCGACTGCCACGTGATTCTCATAGCAACAAAGATTGGTGGTCTGAGCTCTGGCAGTCGGACAGGGTGAAAGGCATCAGTGTCCTAGACCCTTACGCCATAATGATGAAATGGACACTTGCGCCATCGTTTTTGTTCTTTTCGCGGATCAAATGTCCATTTCACCATTTTGGCGCAAATGACCATTCCGCTGCTGTCATTTGCCCGTCGAATAATCTATGATGAGTCGATTTTTTTATTCTACTACTGCCCACCCTCCGATTGAATTGATCATGATTTCCTACCACTATATGTTTAGTCTCAGACCTAAATAAAACTCGCTGTGTTCCCATTTTCTTCCTAAGTTTACAATATTTCTAAGAGTAAGAATTCAGCTTGGACATGGGTTTCGGCGAGACTAAATAAAATTAAATAAAAAGATAATAAACCCCCGCACCTCAATGTTCTCCTCCCTCAACAGTCCCGTTCTCTCGTTACAGTCTTCTGTGTTCAGTGGTCTGTATTTCTTCCTCGGCCGTCCGAGTACTAACCTGAACATCTACGAAGGATTTTAAAATAACGAGTGCATACAAAAACTGTCATCTTGACTGCAGAAAACTTCAAACTGTCACCAGTGACAGTTAAACTGTCGTCTGAGACAGCTTGAAACTCTAAACAGCAAACCGAAAAAAATGTTCAGTGTTTTTTGTTCTAATATTTATCCATATATCTATTTTTAAAAGTAAAGAAAGATGTGCAAAAATGATGCAAATATGGGAAAGAGAAGAGAAAGAATGATTGACGTTGCATAGGCGTCGGCTTGTGAATAGACGGAAATCAAGAGGTGACACCATTTGAAGTGCCATTCGCGGGTATGTTTCGCGAAAGCGATAAAGTCTTGCGAGTTGGAGATTGTCGATGCATAGTCGTACCCTCGAATCAAAGACCAAAAAAATATCGAAACCAGCATAATTGCTCGCTTCCGAACGGTCCTTTTTCTAAGATACGACAACTCATGCAAATGGATGGCATGGAAGGCATGACCTTCAGTTCTACTGCAGCGGAACCAAAAAGATGAGCTACAAACTGAAATTAGGCTGCAGCATTAAGAAGTGCCAAATAAGTTTCGCGAAAGCGATAAAGTCTAGAGAAACTTTGTGGTGGCTAATGCATTCTATGAATCCGGTTTAAAATATCTACAATTAAAACGATGAACACATTCGATGTTCCATGAATATGCCAATCGCTCGCTGGTATGTTTCGCGGAAGAGATAAAGTCTTTCGAGTTGGGTGTTTCCGATGCGTTTTCGTTCCTTCTTCCCCGTCAAATAGAACGAAAATATTCAATCAAATCGCAGTCAGCTCCATTGCTCGGGTCAACGCAGTAGATTTTTTTCTAAGATACGAAGCTCAAAACCATGAAACAGAATGGCATGACCATCAGTCCTAATAACACACTGCAGCGAAACCAAAATGATGAGCTGCAAACTGAAAATAGATTGCACCATTTGAAGTGCAAATCGCGGGTATGTTTCGCGAAAGCGATAAAGTCTTGCGAGTTGGGGATTGTCGATGCGGTGTCATTACACAGTCGATTCAACGAAAATATTCAATCAAATCGAAATCACCTTTTTTCGATTCCAAACGGCCGTTTTTTAAAGATACGACAACTGAGGCAGAGGTATCTATGTCATGGAATGGCATGATCATCAGTTCAAATAACACGCTGCAGCGGAACCAAAATGATGGGCTACAAACTGAAAATAGGCTGCAAGATTCCCAAAAATTTCCCTCTCCGAGAGCGCTGACTATGTGGGAATGTTGGCGGGAGAGCATGTAATACATAGAAAAGAAGACAATAAAGCGCTTCCCCA
>JACMIF010000185.1:20906-54531 GCA_014805445.1 Diplogasteroides magnus | reverse complement strand
GAGGGGATTAGCTAAAGGTAGTTTTAATGTTCACTCGTCATGGGCTCTCCAACGATACATAGTAGGATCGAAAACCTCACCTTAGGTCCGCGACCTTCCCTTGTAAGAGTGGGGGAATGATTACTCAGTTGTCCCTGAGGGTATCACTTCCCTTCTTCCCTTCTCTCATGCCATCGGCCTCTCAAAGCAAACTATGGTAGGTGACCTCCGAGTAAAGAAGAAGAGGGGAGGAGAGTGAGAGAGTATGGGGAATGAAGAGAGATAGAGAGAGGAAGGAAGGATAGAGTACTTGAATGGAAGAGAAGAGGACAGAATGGAAGAGAGAATACAGAAATGATTCCCACAGTCCTTCTTGTCTTTCTCTTTGTTCACTAATTTACACATTTCCATCTTCTGTGTGTCTACATTGATCCACTTCCTGTTCTTCAAGTTGTTCTTCATGGTTGACTTCACTGGCCCCAATACCTTATTGCTTCATATTCGCCCCTCTGAGTATCATTATTCGTGCCTCGATGAATATCGACTTCATTTGACTGCGTAGATATCTTCCTATCCGATCTGGGCTAATCTCATTTACAATTCCAGCTTTCATGCATGCGTTGTAAGCTTTGCATTCTCATGAAGATTGACTGTCGGACTGTTCTTTCTACTTCAGCCTATGCTCTCCTCAATCTCAACACTCTCTCACTTTCCTTTCCTGTCTCTGCCCTCTTAATTCCCTTCACTCTCTTCATAAACTGTCCACACATGGTGTGATTACCCAGTGTGGCCAGTCTCCCTCTGTTAAGGAACCCTGTCACTATTCCTTGCAGGGTGAGTCTCTGTATCTCTGTGCCCTCTCCTCTTCACACACTCTCTCATCTGCCAAACAGTCCATTTCCCATGTGATAAGACTTCTTTTATTGTTTGTCTTATCTCGTGCACAAAGAGTGAACAATGCCTCCTTCTCACTTACTCAAACAGTACTACTATTCCTTCCTCTTCCCTTCAAACAATTTTCCTCATTTTCAATATTGTTAATTGTTTACCCTCTCACTATATTTTGCACCAACTTGTTCTTGTGTCAAGATCCGCCGTTGTTGGATGGCCGTCCCTCTATCGTCCAATGATTCATCCATTCATTCTCAATAGTCATTCAATGTTCCCCTTTTATGACAGTACTATCATGAGAGTGAAGAGCCAGACAGACAGTGAGAGACATCTCCATTCTCTATTTCTCTCTCCTCTCTTCATTCCCTCTTCACTCTCATCTCTCAATAACTTGTCAATGGTCAAGAACGGTGCTCTTCAATGGGGCTTCAACCTCTTTTGACAGCCAAATTGCATGGTTACTTACAGGGAAATTGACTGTAGAGTGGGAGTTATTCCTGTGGTGGACAAGTATTTTCACTCTCTTTTTACTGCGCCCTTATTCCCTCGATGTTTCTCTCTCTTGTTGTCCGTCCCTTTGGCTGTAGTACTTTACTATGATGGCAATAGAGGGAATACCCTCAATGTGCTTCATTCCTTCTTCTCTTCTTATCTATGAATCATTGTTTGTCTCTCTTCCTCCATATCATCTTCCATCCAATAGCGGCTAATTTATTCTTCAAGACCTTCATTTGTATCTTTTCTCAATATCTCAGTGCATGGAAAGACTTCCGTTCCTTGGAGTCTGGAATGCCACTAATGCATTCGCAGTAACAGATGATGCAAGGACTGCATATGCACATGATCCAAAGGTTCCTGACCTTCGAACCTTGAGATAATCCCTTCATTATCTCTTCAGGCTGATGTAGTCATTGCTATCGATCTACAGAATGGAACAAGGAGAGCATTGAAATGGTCTGTGGATGAATGACCATTGTGTACATGATTCATTCCAGGGACGACAAGACATTTGCCCATCGTCGATGGGTTTGTTATTCTATTTTTACGATGACAAAGGAATCAGGAAGGGAAAAGAAAACAGAATATGTTTCTATTCTATTCTTCAATCAACAGAAGAAGGTACAATTGACACTTTGATTGAATATCATTCACATTCCATTCAGGTATTCTGTCTCGTTCATTTTGAAGTTAAAGGCGAACTTCTGGTCAAAATGCAGACAAATGTTTTCAATACTTCGACTATCAACAAGGTTGTTATTGATTGTCATCACAATATTTGTTCTTCTTCCAGGAAAGACTCGCTTATTCAGTCAGTAAAGATACTGGAGAAATGCAAGTGAGAGAAAATTATATTTTGTTAGAAAAGATTCAACAAACATGTACAACCTTTCAATCCCTTCATTTGAGATAATCTTCTATGAGAGATTCTCTTCATCCACTCCAACTTCTCCCTCTTCATTCAATCCTCCTCCCAGATTACGGTAATTCTGTTTAAGATCCAACCACCTTTCAGTTCTTTCCCTTCAGATTCATCTTCTTTTCCTTTGATTGTTCCACAATGAGAGTTAGCGCTACAAATGGTCTCCTTCCTCTCAATGGACAATGGGAACTGCCATTCATTTCCAATAACGTCAGTCACTCATTCACTTCAATCCACAGTGACTCTTTTAGTCTCTTCACTTCATTAGCTCAGCATCCACTCCTCATCTCTTCATCTCCTATCCCAGGTATCATTCATTCCTCTACTCAATCCATTCACTCCTCAGGAATGCCGATGTCTGTTGGGAGACATTCGTTCCACAACCAATTGGAATCATGGCAGTGGACGCATATCCACCCAGAAAAGGTGAAGATACAAGGAATCTGGTTACAATAATCTGTCTTTTCAGCTCTATGGTGCAATGCATGGTGTAGAGGAGTTGGATGGTTCTCAGTCACTCAAAAGGTTAACTGAGGATCAGGGGTTCAAACTCGATAAATTCGTCATCATTCTTCTCCCTCGCGCTGTTGTCTGACCCCCCCCCCCTGATAGATAACCGCGCTGCGGAGAAGAATGACGACAGATTTACCGATTTAGATTCCCTACTGAAGATCTCGAAGTGAGACAAAGAAGTGATTAGAATGGAATATTCAGGAAGAATCAGAGGATGGAAGGGTTTCGCGAAAGACTTCATTGTGGAGATTAGATGTTGAATCTGAATGGAAATGGAGAAGGTTCACATCATTCAGGAATCTTAACAACATAGTCAATTCAGACATGCATGCTCACTGGAGACTCCAGAATACACGAAAAGTTTCGCGTTGAGATTGACTTCTCCTGCTGCTTCAGGTGAATTGTTATTCATCTTCTACCAATCTCCTCTATTCCAGTTTCATCCTCGTACTGCATTGGATTCCTGCATGCAGACTGGAAACAACATGCAGAGGCAGCTATATTCAAGGTCCGACTGGAAAATCCTGTTACGGTAAGAGGAGGAAGTGAATCGAAGACCGAGTTGTGGTGTAGATTCGACGAGCTTCAATTCTATCGGATTCGATGATGAAAGCAGATGATTCGACTTCCTCAGAGTGCTCAGAAACTGAGGAGAAGGATGCAGAAGATGGACTGCATTTGAGGAGAAACAATCATAGGGGAAGATACAACAAGACACCTCCAAAGTACGTGTATACATGAATTGATACTTCAAGATGGAACATTCAGAGAAGCATTGTCTGATCTTGAGTGTCCGATCTGTCTGGACACGTATGAAGATGCGAGAACTTTGTCTTGTGGACACTCAATGTGTTGGGAATGTATCGAACAAATGAGGATTAGTGGTCAGACATTCTCTGTTATTCTCTTTTATGGCGTCACATTGAAGTTTGTGATAACGTTTGCGAATCTGGCGATTTTCAGTGAAAAACGAGACGATTCGATGTCCAAACTGTAGACAAGCAACAACAATTCCGCCTGGAGGACTACCCATCAACTATGGACTCAAGGGTAAACAATAAGACTCATTCTCTCTTCAACACCTTGTACAGATGCAATATGTGCCCTTTCTCGACTAGTTGTTACTAGAAAAGGATGTCTGAAGTGTATGGGATGCAGGTATGACAGTCTCTTCTTTCATTCATTCATTCGTTTCTTTGAGGGAGAAGACAGAAAAGACCAAGATGTGGTTGTGTATCACTTGTTGTAGGAATTCATCCAATGTTCGTTCCTATTCCATTCTCTTCATAACCAAACATTCAGTCTTCATCCAAACTCAAACGTCCCACAAGTCTTTTTCTGCCTACGAGAGATGAGTCAGAGATAATAGAAGAAAGGTAACATGAAAGATGTTCAATGATACAAGTAATTCAGACGGTCAAATAATCATCTTCGATCACCAGGAAGTCATTCTTGTGATGCAACACCCATTACAGGTACAATGCAAGTTATACTCGCATTATAATCCACATTCTTATCAGATCCATCAACGCCAGCCATGTTTACGTCATTTCCTGGACCATCATCCACTGTCGTTTCCCCACATTCTACGGCGAAAGGTTTATTGAACCGCTATACCGTAATCCTCAATCCATTCAGAACCTCCATCACAGGATCAGCGACTTCTACAGTATTCTTTCTGTGCAACATGTTTACTGAATGACCATGCAGGTCACGAATATGAAGGACTCTCCAAAATGAGGTTCTAAATCTCCTCCCATAAAGTGTATCAATTCCTGTTTCAGGGATCGAGCAGCGCAACTTGCACAGAAGAGAGAAGAGTACGGTAGAAGAGCAGAGACAACAATCAATGAGATAAGAGACTGTGCTGCACGAGCAATAGAAGAACGAATATGTGGAGTGAGTGGATTGTAGAGATCGTTAATTGACTCAGAATCACATATTGACGGCCGTTCATTTCATTCCTAGCGATCGTCTCTCCGTTCGTATAGACAACAGCTAGGGATGAAGTTAGAAATGAACGGGTGTCAATATGAGAGTCAATTGACGGTCCCTAGTGGATTGGTAAGAAGAATGAATAGAACGAGTCATTCAGCCTCTCCACACAATGGTCAATAACAAATTAGATTCACTGGCTGATATTGTCATTGTTGGGGAAGATAATGAGGTGGAACTAAGGTAAGACTCAAAGAATATTAGTGAGACCTGTTGACACTTTCAGATCAGAGATGGTACTGTCTAAATTGGATGACATTCGACAGAGACTGAATGAGACTGCTACTGCAGCCTTGCATGTAAGTCATAACACTGTTACACATTGACTAGTCACTAATTCAGGATCTTCTGGAGAGTTGCAATTTGAATAGAGAAAAGAGCCCAAAAGAGAAAAGTCCGGGTTACTCAACACAATTGTAAATATTAGAGAGAAATTAAATAGAGTATAAGTTTGAATGTGCAATGATTGTGATTGCCCCCCATGCGTGTTTCCATTTCCCATCGATTCGTTATCTCAAACAATCATCAATAGTTCTCATATTGTTATTATCGTCCAAAGAATGAACTTTATTGTATAAGAAAAGAAAATAATTATTATATAGGACGAAAAATGAATAGAATTACAGTAGTAAACACAGCTGATTGGCAAAATTGAATGGCATTTTGTATCTAATATAATACTATGGAGTGAAAATGACACCAGAGAATTTCATACACAATTAGGTTTCTATATTCATTACTTATTTTCAACTAAAACTCGAATACCTGAACAATACATGATTCTACAAGGGGAATTGATTGAGAATCGGCCAGTCTGAACAAAGAATGTCATACAAAAGAGGATGGAATGGAACTCACACAAAGTTGTCTTGCAATATCTTTCTTCAACTTCTGCCATTCTTCCTTCTTCGTTTCTTTCCATTCAACAGTCACTTCTTTCAATGTGATCAACATACTACGAGGACTTCTCAAGTGATTCAATGGATTAAGGAACATCCACATTGGATCATCCATTCCATTGTCAAGTGGAAAGAATATGACAAGTCTTGCTGACTCTGTAACGGCATTTCACCATCCATGACTATAGCAACTCTTCACCTTTCTTCGATTCCTTGCAACATTCTGTTGCATCAACACTCGCTATTACATTGCATCTGCAACATCAAACATGTACGCTTTGAAAGATAAAATGAATAGAATGAAATGTAAACCCACTTCTGACATTCCCTCATCCAGTCCATTCCATTCTCTTCCATTGCTTTTATTCTTCTTTGCAGTAATAGTCCTTTCTTTGCACCAGCCAACACATTCACTCCATCAGACCGTTCAGGTCTCAACATTTCGGTAGAAAGTCTCAATAAGCGCCTTTCTTACCTCTTTTTTGCCTGTACCACATCACCTGCTGAAGTCTGGTTGAGAGAGGCCATTATATCAGAAAACCATAGAGGAAGCTCAAATAGAATACCTTCCATGACAATAAGCAAGATATGAAGAGTGTCCAGAAATAGACTGACTGTTACCGTACCTTGGATACTTGTCTTTCCTCTTCTTCCCCTTCTCTCGGTAACCATTCGTCACGAAAACTAGTAAAAGGCTGTAATACACTATGAGTGAAAGATATAAAAAGAGTAATACCTGAATAGGAAAGGAATGATTCCTCCTCGATCTTCCATTCACTCCTTCATCCATCACTTCATCCACAACAATTGCATGTGAACGAGTTCGTCTCAAGTAACATCTTCTACAATAGTAGACATAACAATCCTCACTTCGCAGGTCCCCCTCCATCCTCTTCATTCTCTACAGTAACCTTCGCTGTTCTTTTCCTCTGTCTGTCTACCGTAGTTCTTTCCTCTCCTTCTTCATCTCTTATCAATTCTACAGGAAGAGACAAGTCTTTGTTCCATTTCCCTTCCGTTCTCAGTTTATCCTTCACTGTTTGTAGTTTTCTTGTGATTCTCGACTTCATTTCAGTGAAGGAATCACAGGGTTCGAAGAAGAAATCATACTGTAATTAGTAAGAGATTGAATAAGAATAAGTTCTGTATAATACCTCGGCTACTCGTTCCACTCGAATTTTCTCACTAGAGTTTGTCATCAAATCATTCGTCATCAACATAAAAAAATACCTAAAAATATGTTTGAAACATATAATTATGGTGATGCTGACGTGTTTTCTCTCATACGAAGAGAGACATTCTTCACTCGGACATAATCACCACACTAAACACAATTAATTACATCAATTACAACAAGACAAATCTTTTTTCACCTTCAACTTCCCTCCAATTCGATGGTCCCTCCATGACATACTGTACACTTCAATACACTCGTCCTTTGTTGCAAGGGAAAAGAATTTGGAGGGAGGAGTTTCGAACTAAAGAAAGACTAGCAATGTCAAATGAATACTCATACCTTGGATATGTCATTGTGATCAAGAGATTTGAGAGGATATCGGAGTTTAGATCTGAAAGAAGAATGAAAGATGAAATGTGGAGGGAGACTGACCTAGTCTTGTCCATATCAGATCCATCCCATACACACAACACATCCTTTCCACTCTTGTCTCGTGCAACATAAACAACCTTCAACAGACAATTGTACAAATGAACAAGAAAGATCAACCTGAGCGATCAAGTCAAAGTATTTGTCCACCAATGAATTCTTCAATTCGTGTAGTCCTTTTATGAGTCCAATGGATGAAATGGTTGAGGGGAAGTCACAATTGTCATTATCATCATTGGATGAAGAAGGAGAAGAGGGAATATCAACTCTATGACCTCTTCTCTGAGGACTTCCAACATGGGAAACCTATTAAGAACATTCATTCTTACAGAATAATCAACACAAGCAACCTGATTCAGATTGGTAGTTGTATCCATTTCTTCTCTTTCCCTCTCCTCCCTTTCCTTCTTCTCTCGTTCTTGTCTTTCCAATTCCTCTTCTTCTATTCTTCTCCTCTCCAATCTCTCCTTTGCCTCTTTGATGGCTTCGATTGCAGTTCTACAACATTGCAACTAACAACTTGTTCGCGCAGTTACAGTATGAAAACGAGTAAATGAGTAGACATACCGTCTCATAGTAACCAGATCTGCAGGAATAACATCTTCTTCATCATCATTCTCCTACATAATAATCAATAAGAAGAAGTTGAGTGGCGAATACCGTACCTCATCATTCCCATCAGAAACTCCACTTCCCGCAATTCGTCTTAATAACATCGTCTTTTTTTAAATACCATAACATTAATGCAAACAATTCAAATAGTTTGGGAAGATAGAAATACCTAATCGCCCTTCCGAATTCTTGGCCTCTTTCATGCATTGCAAAATAGCAGAATGTCATGTCCTTTGATAGGGCGATTTTAAGATTTATCAGACGAATCCAGTCACCAGACTAAATTTGAATTAATTTTAACAAATCATGTTTTGCTTACCTTTATCGGTCCTTTGAGTTGATTATGATAGTCATAGCAGAATATATCAGAAATCTTCCCATTGGAAGCCTCTATCACAGATGGATTGCCCTAAAAACTCTTCATTTATAATGTCAAAACAAGGTCCCCCTCCATCCTCTTCCTCTTCTTTTTCTACAGTAACCTTCGGTGATCTTTTCATCTGTCTGTCTATCGTATATACATGAGATAGTGCCCACCTGTACAAGCACGTCAGTAGCTATTTCTCTGGTACAGATACGTCGACGAATCGCCCTGACATAAACTAATTCATCTCTTACAAAAGACAAAATATACTTATTGGGTTCATCCGTGTCCCAAACTCTTAACACAATCGATTGAGTGCCGGAGGGATCAGCATATACGTCAACAACCTTAAACATAACATGTTGGAGTGTGGAATTACCGAAATGACAAACTTGTGCGTATACGTTGCAGTAGCGCTTAGGCATTGCTTTACAAAGAGGAGTCATTATTGTATTCTAAAGTGAATCAAACATTGCACCACAAGATGTAAAATAGTATTACAGGTCGTAGTGGTTGCACTTGCTGTAACTGCTGACGAGACGTTGAAGGACGTTGCTGCAAATCATCAATAATATCAAATACCACTTATGTAAAGCTTACAGGTGATATAGACTTCCTAGGACTAATATGTTGTACTTCTCCTCTGTTCGGTGATGTGGCTGTTCTAGTCTCGGGAGTATATTGTTGTTGTTCTTGTACTGTAGATCTTCTGGGAGAATTGGATACTGTAGGAAGGTCGTTGTTCTGTTTGCTTGTTCCTTGTTGTAGTCCATTCAACAATGAGTTCAATTCGCGAAGTTCGGTCACCTGGAATATAAGCCTGCCTTTACCCAGTAATGGTGTCAAACCCTCTGTATATCAGACTGCTTGCAAGTGAAGTTAGATGTACTTGTGCTACATGGCTGGTTGTGTCCATCTTCCGCATTCCACACTGCATATGCACATCCCGCTTGTCCTATCTTCCCATACGCATCAGCACCTTCACTCTGTGTACGTCTCTATAATAGCATAATTTTACGAAAGAGATACAAAGTATTCACTTTTATTCTGTGGAGCCTCAGAATTTGGCTTTCTTCAAGGCCTTCAATCTGTCCAATCAACTTGATTGCTGCTCTACCACTCTCATCAGCAATGGTCACTATTATAGAATCTTAAATGTTTCATTGAAATCCGGATTACGTATCACTGAGTAACCTGTTCGCCTTTGTATTTTTTCCACCAGACCATAGATGAAGACAAGATCATTCCCTCCATCAGGCAAATGAAGCATGTCATCCACTTTTATATACGTATACGTCATCTGAAATTACATTCTTATAGGTCTAATATAAGCACTAAAAGAGCCAGACGGAGCACCAGTAGCTATTAGAACATCAGCGATAAAAAAATCCCTTTCATTTTTAGAGCCACCGGCAAGTTGCCAAGATTTGAATTTCTTACTGTAGGTTCAGCATTCTTTCACAGGCCGGATTTTATATGATCGCTTTTTATACAAAATATAGTTGGTCAAGCATATCTAAATCCTGGGACAACATTTATTTACCTATTGTCCTAACAATAATCATGAGATATGAAGATCATTGATTCCGCAAAACTAATAAAAATAAGAAAGGATGGACAATCGGCTATGAAAAAATACTATAAATTTTAGAATCAGTTTGCGATAGATTTTATATCCATCAGCGCCGTTTAGGTTCGCGTCTTTTTTCCGCTTATTTTGCTCATTTTGCAGTATGGAGGACACGGATGAAGCCGTTGTTGCTATAGAAGATCCTGATTGTGTCGCTGCTTCTGTTTATTCCGAAAGCGTCCCTCCAGAGGTAAAGATTTCTTTGTCTTAAGCGAAATGATTTTATGAATAATTATCAAAATCTATGCGCATATGCGTTTGCAACTGCTTATATTATAATTGTGTTAGGTATGTGCTTTACTTCTGGAATTTGGGACAAAAGTGAGAGGATGCCAATACGAGCAAGCTTCAACAATCTTGATGAGGGCTGCAGACTCAGGGAAGAATACACCTGTAGAGGGAGCGAGATGTAGAACAACTATATCGACATAAATATACTCGTTTTTTATAGCTTATGAATCTGCCTCGGCTTTTCGTGAACAGGCAGTGACTGCAATATGGAAAGATGTCCTTCTCGCACTATCACAGGCAAGTGATCAAATGTTGGGTAGATGAACTAGATCTATCTTCAGTTAGCCACGGCAGAGCAATGTTATACGCAATTACCTTTCCTCCATTCATCGAGGTTTCACAATTTATGGCTGCATATTTAGTATTGTTCTAGAGCTCTTCCACAGAAAAGAGAGATCGAGTTGATGAAACTGCTTAGTTTAGCGAAGTGAGTTCAATTATTAAGATCGTATCCAGACAATTTGCTTTCCAGTGAGAGTTTCACTCGTATTTCTCGTCTTCCCGGAGTGGGAAATGTCCCTCGACACGTTGCAGAACAATGCATTGCATTCATGAGTGCGAAGGAGAAACTCATTCAATGTCATCGTAACATTGTCACTGGTATTCACCCATGTTTTTCTTGCACTCACTATTGTTAATATTCAGCGAATGAAACGGGATCGGAATCACTGGAAGAAATTGAGGAGAATTTGGATCGAATTCTTGAACTACCTACCGGGGTAAGCGCCGTAAGCTTAATTATATTATTATGAATAATCGAAATATTGATATTGATAAATAATAATAAAACATTTTAGTTTCATCACCCTTTATTGGCTGAATTGGCGCACAATTTTGTAACGGAAGCCGAAATATTGCGGAGTTGTATTGGAATTCAGTCCCTTCTCAGAAAAATGCAGGTTGGTTTGATGTGTCAATATATTTTTGTATGATTTTTGTGATTGACAGATAATGGACACGATCGTACGACTAAAGGAATTGAGAGAACGACTTCAGTTTTGGGTGAAGACAGTGGAATGGGGGGAGAAACATCGACCAGGAGCACTCAAAGGTACGGTATTGCAGTCCAGGTTTCAATGGATACTGTATGTGATAGTTGTGTGTTGCACAGTACCTTGATGATCTCTTCTCAGGACTATTCTCGCATGCTCCTCGACCATTCGATCGTTGGTTTGCATGCAGAACAGTTGCCTATCTCTGTTCGTACCATGCATGGCTTGTTCTCAGGTTACCAATTACTATATTTCCGTATCTGTACCAGTTTATACACGGACATTACAGATTCACTATCGTATTTCATGAGACTCTGCAGCCTTACACGAATCCAATCGATGACAAGGTGAATATGATCTTGTTGAACAATCACAATGACCTAATTGAGTTACATTTGACTGATGGAAATGGTTCTGCTGATGGATTGAGTGTTGGAGAATTGATTGCACCTTTGAGAAGAATGTGAGTGGACATTAAGAGACTATTCAAGTATCATTGTTTAGTGACAAAGATGCAGTATTGGCTGTTCTCATGGACAGAAGTAATGAGAAGACTCCTTTCTATGGTCAGTACAATTGGATGCTAACTATGTTATACTGTATTCTTTCAGGACTCAATTATCGTCTACCAGGATCATCTGAAAGAAGTGAAGGGAAGGAAGTAGTTACTGGTATCATGAACACATTCCCTGCTCTATTTGTGTCTGCCGTTGATAGATCGGTAAGGGTTCAGTTACACACAATCATGAATGATTTCATTGTCTTTTGCTATAGTTTTTGTTTATTGTAGACATTCACCCGTCACTATCCGAAGATGGTTGATGTCTTGGTGGGTGGTCGTAGTTCACTCAACGAAGGAAGAACTGCATACTCATTGAGGAAGGATGCAGAAACTGCCAGATATGTTGTGAGTATACAATCTTGCCAACTACTCATTCATTGTATTGTAGTGCATCTTCGCTGATCGAGTATCGCCTTCTCTTCTCGTTGTTGTGATGCTTCCATGCAAAAAGTGAGTCTGTCTTCTTTCGCTGTATTAAGATGAAGTTGTTTTGAAATAGTTAGAGTCTACCCATTGTCATCAATATATTAACTGTTCAGGACGGAAAAGGATCCAGGAGTGGCCAAGTACATGACCAATCTCGTTGCAACACTCAAAGGAGCTACTCTTGCTCCATTGTGGAGAACATCCTAATCAATGGCCAGTTGCCATCCCTTTTTATAGATTGAAATATACAAATAGTTTGACATAGAGTATCGTACGATGTTTCGTTTTCCTCAGTGTATTCATAGTGGTTAAGTGCCCCAATCTCTTCATTCGGGTAAGAGAGAAGGAGAGAGAGAGCAGAAGGGACTTCTGAACTAATCCATGGTCATTTAGTAAATTGTGCGAATAAGTACAAAATGGAGAGTGATGAGAGAAAGAAGGGGAGGGCATTCAATGAGGCACTTTGTATGATTTCGACTAATTTGACATCTTGGACCATGGGAGAAGAAGACAAAGAATGGATAGGAGAAGAGGAAGCTTCATCCTAAAGAGATTTCTCACATACCCTCTCATATTCTATGTCGGAATAATGACTGAATGTGGAATGGGATATCACTGTCCTTTTCACACATTCTGTCTCATTCCCTTTGTCCTATTTCTTCATTCAATTGTCGTTGTTCTGTTGAATGGAAAGACTGATGATGTGTGTTGGAAGGGCATCCATTCTCATTTTCACTCTCATTTCTACCCTCTGTAATGGGTGTCCTTGGATATTCTCACTGCTAATCAAGTGAGAATGGAATGAGTGAGGGTAACTTACCTTGATTCACTCGATCGTTTTCACGAGACCGTAACCTCTATGGAAGTCCTATGAGACAAGGTTATTCTATTCAATTCAAACTTCTTCTTTTACAATTCTTCTTTACTTGTTGCATCTCATGAAAGAGAACATTTGTATGACATTCATATGAATGTCTTGTTTCCATTACAAATAGTCTATTTGGATGGAACTCCATTCCCATCTACTGTCCTTCTTACGACCCCCTCTCATCTGTCGTCATTCCCATTCCTACTGTACCTCCTCTCTTCCCCTTCACTCCCCATTCCATTCCCTCTTGTGTTCCCTCTGATGATGGTCTATGTGACCTTCCTTCCTGTAGACAGTCTCCCATCCCTACCTGTCCCTCTCTTCCCTCTCTCTTTCCCTCTTCCTCTCTCAATCTCTCCAATCCCTCCTTTGGCGATCGATCAATCGTTCCCCTTTGGTGACTGTACACGATAGAAGGAGGCGAGTCTCCCCTTCTCTTTTCTGTCCAAGTCCCTTCCCCCACCACATCATCCATTTATTGAAGGCTGCTTGTCTATTCTCTCGTTGCTTATCCCACAACCTGTAAATGTGATCTCTCGATGGATGCTCTTTACTTGATAGTAATACGATTTGGCATTGTGGATCATCGGAGACTCGATCTTCTCTTCTTTCCTCATTGTACATCCAATGCAATATGAGTGAATGACCACAACAAGGGTCAATAGTAGTTGTGGCTGAAGAGTGAAGGGGATACTCGTTAGGAGACCTCACTCTTTCCCCTTCTCTCTATCGCTCTTCCATCTCTTTCTCTCTTCTCATTCTAAAGGGGAATCTTAAGATTAAGCCCCACCCGTGCTTCCTTTCCAGCATCTTTCATCCAAACTTTGTTCCATTCTCTCTCATCTTCACTTGTATCATTAGTGTTCCCATGGTGTCTGGTTGTCATGATTCACACTGTCCTTATTCATCCTCTGACTCATAAACTTGTTCAACGGAGTTATTTTTCCATGCTTCTATTGGACTCTGTTGATGCATTTGTGTGGCTTTCTGGACACTGCCTCTGTTTGATCCTTTTCGTCTTCTTTTATGGAATGGGGAATAAGAGAAGAGGGATTGTATTGGTGATTCATATTGAATGGTTGAAGTGTGAGAGAGTACAGGGAATGAAGAGAAAGAGAGAAAAAGAGAATGAATGGTATGCAGGTAAAGGGAATTGGTGTGTGTGTTCATCCTTTGTTCTCAACTTGTACAGTAGGAATTTCTTCTGATCTGTGTATACTATTTATTGCATACTTGTTATCATGATAACTTGTACTCAACGGGTATATCTATTCTTTTTGTTGTTGCAATTTGATTACATCGTCGTATACATATTTTGTTTCATGCGTATAAATTTGATTTAATGAGCTCTTTCCTGATTGCAATTCTAAACTGGTCTTTCGCCAGGTTGCAATTATCTGAGTCAATTCTCTAGAATCTTGATCCATATTCATTTCAATCATTTAGCATTAAATATGCGATCAGTTATCATTCTCATTATCTCTTTCTCACTTCTTTCATCAAAAGGACCTTTTCATTCTCATGTTTATGCCTGTCCCTTCATTCACTCTCCCCTTCATTCCCTTTCCCATTCTCCTCATCCTTGAGGGGGCTTAATTATTAATGCTCAAATCGCTACTGGAAGCAGGACATTGGCCGTGTCCATTATTGTTTACAGCGACTTGCGTAGAGAGTGGAATGGGCGAATTGGACGAGACAATGACCATTGGACTCATTCTATACTTGAGTATCCTTGTTCATCTCTCTAACAGTTTCCATTTGTGTTGTTTCCCACCCTTCCATTTCCCCTTGTGATGGTAATCGGTCTCTCTCTTGTCTCAGAGAGGGAGAGAGACTGTCATCTAAGCCCTTTCCTTTCATTCCCGCAGTCGCTTCTTCTCTTCTCTCATCGATTCAATCGCACTTTTTCTTTCCTTTCGCAGCTTTTTATGCGCGTTAATCACTTCGTTTAGTGAGAAGAATTCATTTGTGTGTATCCATTGATCATTGGTGAAGGGAAATCTCTCTCCTCATTCCCTCTCATAGCAAATGTGATAAGAAATGGCGTCCCTCTTCCCTTAATCAATTATTTCACTCCTTTTCGTTCTTACCGCTGTTTCGTGCCATTTTTATATAATATTTTCTATCGCAATTATATTATAATTATTTCGGCTTGTTTTCATAACATAGTTTATTATATCCCGTAGCTATGCCCTTTGCTACACAGTATTCGTACAACTGTGATTTCTTTTCCTGTGCCGCTACTCTTTGATAGGCGTGCTATGAAGTCTGCAGACATGCAACATTTAGTACTTAGAAGGAAATATGAGATATCACCTGTTAGCCAATGAGAAGATTGTTGATGAGAGTGAGAGAGAAAGGATGAATGGTTGACCATTGGAGAGTGCCCTATGAGTGATTGACAAACAATCACAACTCCATTCCTCTCTTCATAAGTGGGTCCTCCTTTCCTTTTAACTTGTTCACTTCTCTTGTTCAACTTCATTCTCTTCATCCGCTTAGTCTTGTACTCTCCCTTCCTCTTTCCCCCATTGTTTCTCTTCTTCCTAAAGCCAAGTAAGTGCTTCCTTCACTTTGTTGCATCCATTTATGATCCATCATGTAATAGTGTCCATATCTCTCTTTCTTTGTCTCTCCTCTCATCCTCCACTCTCTTTCTTCTCTGTCTGTATCCCTTCTTCGCTTCTTCCAACCCGCAAAAGAGAGTAAACTGCATTTGGTGGTGGCTCCTCAATGAGCTTGATTCCCTTTCTTTCCCCTCGTTTACTCCACGAGACACTGTCGCAACGACCAACATTTCCTATCTTGTTGTGAATTGTTCAAGATGAGACTTATCGTGAGTGAATGGGTAGAGGGATGTCATTAGAGAATAGAAGTGGAGAGAGTGGTGTAGTGGTTGTGGGGGGGAGAACATATCAAGTGACTCCAATGGGGACGGCTAACTAGAACGAATACGTTGTCCCTGGCTATTGTCGTCCATTCCTCTTTTTGTTCAGAAGGCCACTACAAATTGAGTTATGCAAGTGGTTTGTGGATGTTTTGAGAGTCGACAACTTTTGGTCGCTTCCCCATGGTGTTATGGTCGTTTATTCGTGCAGAATGGGATAAAATGAAGAGAGAAAGAGGATAGAATCTCTCACTCTCGTATCGTGAGAGAATATAAAGAGAGGGAAAGAATGAGTCCTACTTGCCATCTATTCACTCATTTTTATGATTATATTCTTATTGCTTCGCTTCAAATTGAATCGTCGACCTTCAATCGAGCCTTCAATCGTTGACTTTTATCCATTTCGTTGCTTGTTCACAATCTCTAATTCGTCCTCTTTCCTTGTTTCTCTCACATGATCACTATTCTATGACTTCACTCAGCTTTGCGTGTCTTCTACCACCAATTGTCTCGTCAGTCACTTTTCCCAATCCACAACCACTGATGACAGTCTTCTTCCCACTCACAATGTCCCACATTATCCCACTTTGTGATACTACTAAAAGAAAGGAGAAGCCGTGTATGGCAGTGGTTTCGTAGTGGGGCACAATCTCGTATTTCATTTGTGTTCTTGTCTCAATGTATAGTGTCTGTGTCTCCTCTTCAATCACCCTTCCCTCCCTTTCCTTTCCTTCTTTTCCGGTATCCAAGGCAAGACTCCGCATCCCAAGTCGTGTGATTTCGTAGCATGAATGAATTCTTTTTTTTTTTTGTATTCTGAGCAAATGAAAGGAGAGCGATGATCGAATGAACTAACCTCATATTATTCCATTTGCCCACCCCACATCTCTCTTTTTTGTATTTAATGCTGTCATGTAATGAAATGTGATCTCTCGGAACGCTTGGTGCGAGAGAAATGTTTCCCTTGGGACTTGTACAGCTGGCCTGAATTGTTCCTCCTTTGTGCAATCATTGTTACTTCTGCAAAGGACTGCGTTGTATACACTTTTGTGTTATTACTGATATGAAATGATGGTTCCCAAGGCCTGTGATAGAATGTAGTTTGATGCAATGAAGAGGGGCTCAAAATAGTACGAAGAGAGTAGAAGAGAAATAGAGATAGTGAGTGATTGAAGAAGAAGAGAAAGAGAGAGAAAGAGTAGGAATGAGAGGGTGCAATGGCTGTAATCGTTAACCAACGCCACTTTATTCCCTCACGCTCTCGCACTTGTACAACATCTTCCACTACATTTCCCATTGTATACAACATTGGGATATTCATCGTTATTCGATCTATGGTTCATTTCGTACTCGATTCATCAATGTCAATCCATCTCCCACGTTCTTTTGTCTTCCCTCTCTTCACTCATGACTTTTCTCTCCTTCTTCTTCCGCTTCCCTTCATCCTCTTCTTCCCTTTTAACGTCCGATTCATTAGAAGATTGCGCCAATCGTCGAGAAACGACGACTAGATCCTTTTGAATGTTTCATTGTAGAGGAGGATCGGAGGGGAAAGGGAAGAGACAGACAGTACAGTCAATCATGCCTGTATGGTCATGTATGCCCTTCTCTGCATGCAATAGGCAAGTGGATGCATTGGATAGGAGACAGACCAATCTACAACAGGTACATGGGACATGGGATGGGTTGAGAGGGAAGATGATGATTGAGGTGCCACAAGAAGCACTCAGATATGCAAGGACATTGGAGGAATTGTTACTCGATATGAACCACATCAAGGAATTGCCAAAGGTTACTTTCTTCTTCACTCTTCATTGGCGTATTCACAAACATTTTCGTGTTGGCTGATCAGTTCTTTTTGTAGAATATACGAAACGTTGTTTTGTGTTCAATTACACGAATGACCAATGAACAATGTGGTTGTTGTTGTCTGCAACAATTCATTTCCACTTCACATAATTCTCTTCTCTTCTTCAGGAACTGTTCCGACTACACAGATTGCGTATTCTCGGTCTGTCGGACAATGATATTTACAGGTACGAAAATACCCTTCTTCACTTATTTCAAGAAAACGCGTAATCTTGTATAAATAGCTGTGCTTTGCAGAGTTCCTCCAGAGATTGCATCACTTGGATCATTGGAAGAATTGAATCTGAGTAGAAATGGTATGTGATTATTCTTTGAATACTGAACTCTCGTACAAGTCCGTTCTTTGCATGTGAGGGAGGAAGAAGTTCTTTAACTGTTATCTTATGTTTATCTGTTTACATTGCAATGTTTTCCTCCTTTGCAGACATTTCCGACCTCCCCGATGAGATTCGAGAGTGCAAGGAATTGAGTCGACTCGAACTGTCCAGCAATCCATTCACAAGGTTCATTCCTCATGCAGCTATTATTCCCCTTCTTTGTCCCTTTGCACACTCATTCAGTTGTGTTCCATAGCCACTACTTAGCATAATCTTGGAGTGATCATTGTTTTGGCATTGGCACCATGATTATTCAATATTGACTGGTGGGAATTGGTTGAGGAAGTTGAGAGAGATTGAAATAGACATTGATGCATGCCAGAAATGGTTGATATGGGGGAAATGGGCTTTGTTTTGACTTGAGTCTGTGTGAGGGAAAAGAGGGATAAGGGACGACAGTTGTTACAAAAACAATTGGGAGAAGGAAGATGAGAGAGAAGAGAGATCACAATGGAACACAATCACATGAGATGAACAACGATCTCCAAGAATACCAATACTTTTCTCCTTTTTCAGGTTGCCTCAGGCCATATCCCAATTGGGATCCCTTTCTCATCTTGGACTCAATGATGTTTCCCTCACTCAACTTCCTGCAGACATTGGAAGTCTATCCAATCTTCGTTCTCTCGAGGTTAGTCTCTTTCTTTTCTCATTACATTCATTCAGTTCTCTTCAGGTTCGAGAGAATCTCATCCGAACTCTTCCTCAGTCCATTTGTCAATTGGTCAAATTGCAAGTTCTCGATTTGGGACAAAATGAACTCGACCAATTGGTAGATACTCATTCATTCATCCATTCAATACTGTTTTTCTCTTACAGCCCGGAGATATCGGGGCACTGGTTTCTCTTCGTGAATTGTACGTGGACGCGAATGATCTGGAGTCTCTGCCTGACCAGGTTGGATGAGATCATTCACTCATTCTTTGATCATTGGTTATTCGTTCAGATCACATTGTGTCGATCTCTTGAACAGATTGACGTGAGTGAGAACAAATTGATGTTATTGCCTGAGGACTTTGGAGAGTTGGAGAGGTATGCATTGCGATTGTTTGGACTATTGTTATCACATGACGATACCCTTTTACGCATGTATGCTTATTTACCGAAAACGTAATATTGTATTTCAGGTTGACAGACGTGAATGTCTCCCAGAACTGTCTGCAAATCTTTCCCCATTCGATTGGTGAGTAACTTTGATGATTATTCTCCATCGAATGACTCTCCTCTTAAGGTCGTCTTCATCGTTTGAGTATTCTGAAGGCAGAAAAGAATGCAATCACTCAATTGACAATGTCCATTGGAAGTTGCAAGTCCCTACAGGAACTCGTTCTCACTGAGAATCTTCTTACGGTAAGGGAATGCTTCCTGTGCTCGAGTTTCACTTGAATATCGTATGATTTGCAGGAAATCCCTTCATCCATTGGAAATCTGCAATATCTGAAGATACTCAATGTGGATAAGAATCAACTGACATCCATTCCAACTACGGTAAGAGAGTGGGAATGAGTGAAATGAAGAAGGACAATGATTTGTAGATCGGAGGATGCCAATCACTGTCTGTATTGTCTCTTAGAGACAATCAATTGAGTGAACTTCCCATGGATGTTGGAAAGTGTGACCGTATCACTGTCATGGACCTCTGTAGCAACAGGGTACGGTATCCATTCATTACTGTAGTTTGTGTTGAGATATTGGGAACGGTTACGATTGTTAGTGAAATCAGTCGTTTCCCGTTGTTGTCAATGTTTGTTGACCATGGTCATGAACCACTGGAGGTTTCACATTTCATGTGCCCCAGCTTCTTACGTTTCTTCTCACATTTCATTCAGTTTCCCCTCATTCTTTTCTCATTTCTTCTCCTCAAACTCCATTCTGAGACTCCCTTTACTTTAGATTTCTTTCTAAAATAATACTGTAGGGTGTGTTACTTATGAATTGTTTTTCAGCTCAGCTACCTTCCATTCACAATCAAAGTCCTCAACAAACTGCAGGCTCTTTGGCTGAGTGAGAATCAGGTAGGTTTCTCTTGAATCATTTCCATCGTTTGTTTGTGCAAGGTGATAAGTGAATTATTTTTGATTCCCCCTTATTGTTTGTTTGATGGAAGATAGCTCGAATGTGTTGATTCAGACCCAAGCTCTGCTCAAACTGCAAGAAGAACGTGAACCCAGGACAGGAGTCAAGGTTGGAATGTTGTTTTTGCATTCAAATAAATAGACTGGTTGATTACGGTGGCCACCCCCTCGATTCTCTTTCACTCTCAATCCACGAGACAAACATTGAGTGATATTTATAATGAATGGAATCTCTGCAGGTTCTCACTTGTTATCTTCTTCCACAGAGAGAGGCCGCCATGCAAGGTTTGAGTCTATTGGAAGAGTGAATGAAGGAGAGTCTGTCTTCAGAACCAGAACAAAACCAGAATCGATCGTTCATTGGAGGTCCAAAGGTGCACTTCGGAGATCAGGCAGACACTACTCAGGATGAGGAAAGGGCTCTTCCTGTTGGAGAGTTTACAAGGTAGAGTGGGTATATCTATTATTTACATTTCATTACAACATTGTTGGCTTTATCACTGTGAGATACCAAATGATGACTGATTGAGTCACCATTTGGTATCTCATAGTGCTTCCGTTTTTGAATTCTTATTCAATATGAATTGTTTCAGACACGACACTCCTCATCCCAAGCCTCATGCAGCCAAATTGAAGAAGAACACGATAGATGGACACGTTATTCATCACGAGGATGATCAAGTGAATTCATTCTCTTCTCTTTCCTCTTTCTTCTCATTTCATTCTCTTGTTCATTCTCAACCAGAGATCGTCTCAATTAGCCATTCTTGTCTCGTCATTCCAATCTCTCTCATGTCTTGATGCGAGAAATGTGTGTTGTTTTGACGTCTCATTGTCAAAATTGAGAGACGCACAGACTCAACTCTTCATTCCAATGCTAAATGTTCCTTTTGAAACCGTCACTGTCTCATCATCTTCATTCTCTTCTCCATGATTCCTCCAAAGCTTTTGCTAAGAAATACGCCCCCTCTTATTAGCAAGACTACAGTATCCTCTGAATAGTCGTGACTAAATTTAGACCGAAACCTTGTAATGAGCAGTCATCTTCTTTCCCTCTGAGTATCACATTCCATTAAGTGAATCTGTGTGTATCGGGGAGGAAAAGTAGACGTCATTTGTCTTCATCTCAATGCAATTTCATCTCCTTTCTCGTTATCCTCTTGAAGTCACGAGAAGAAGAATCAAATTGACGCCATCTCTTCCCCTCTTCAACTTTCATCCTCCTTCTGTCTCTTGTTGTCCTTTCTACTTTCCTCCTCCTCCTCCTCCTCATATACTATCATTTATCAGCCATCTACTCTCGCCCTCAAGAAGAAACCTTCCATGGATGCCACTGCTTCTCCTTCTGGATCTACTGGACAACCATCACTGCCAAGATCTGCCCTCAGGTACTGTAGTCGAAATGCATACTGTGGTTCTGACTGAAGGAAGATTACGGTAGTCTCCTTTGCAGGCAGTATCCTCAGCCTGAACGTTCTCCTTCTTCTGCTACAGGAGTTCCTCCATCCTCATCAGTTGACAACAACAACAGTCAGGTACCGTATCTCTCATTCATTCCGTCTCTCTATCACAAACTTATCTATTTATTGAGAGTCTTATATTTCGCCTATGATATTTATTCCATTTTATTCCTCTGTGCTTGCCAGATTTTTCCATTTTCCACGCTCATTTTCATTCTCGTTCAGTAGTTTCAATTGTCTAAATCCTTGACTTGTTTGTTGTATTAGAAGATATACTAAGATTTCGAGGAATTGTGAAGTATTATAGTTATTATCATAATCTCAAACTTACCGTACCCGAATGACGGAGTAGGATATTCCATACAGGACCAGCATCCCACTCGATCGGTCCTCTTTTCTTCTTCAACAAAAGCTTCTCCTGAGGATGAGAATGGACCAATTAAACTGAAGAGAATGAACACTCCGCACTACAAAGTGATACGAGGAGTCAATTCTTCTTCTTCTGCTCAAGATGGACAAGGTCCCAAGGTAGATAACAAAGAGTGATTGTCAATCATCTCTACCATGCAACCATCTGTCTCGTGGTAAAGGATTGCATCCCTCTAATGGTGCCGTGGTCATCTTTCCTGTCCCTTCTCTACTATCGTTTGATGCATGCATGGCTGGCTCTCATGACAACAACTCGGTTACGGTAGCCTTGGATGTCCCCTCGGTTGCTGTCCTCACACTCTACTCTGCTACAACACAACGGCCGAATTCCCTCAGTTTGGCTGAGTAGTTGATCTTCCTTCCCATTCCATACTGCATGATAACATAGATTATTCTTCCTTTACTTACTGTAGATATTTCTCTTCTAATGAGACGTGTTCACTCTCATCACATCTTTTCCCTCAGTTCATTCGAGTCTTTTACTCTTGTACTCAATGTTCAGTTCCATCCTTGGTGTGCTTTCCTGTCCTTTCTCATTCTTTCCCTTTCCTCTTCTGCTTCTGTCCTATTCGTTTGCTCCCCCTTCCCTCGCTTTCACCTTGAGTACTATTGGTTGGCTGTGTCCCCTGCTCTCAATCTCATTGTGGGTGGTCAGCAGGACAGGTGTTTGACCCAATGAACCTGTCCTCTGACTACAGTAGCTGTCATTGTCCACGCGAAACCCGTTGCAGGTGCGACGAATCCGAGTGGTGAGAGACGCCTCGGGCAATCTGGGACTGTCGATAGCTGGGGGATTGGAGTCAACTCCATTCAAGGATGATGACAGAGGACTCTTTGTGTCTAAAGTACAGAATGGAGGACCAGCAGAGAAGGCGGGACTGAGAGTTGGAGACAAACTACTGAGGGTCAATGATACTGATGTACTACATGTGGCACATGAAACAGCAGTCAAGGCAATGAAGGAGGGAAGAGATGCAGTGGAATTGAGTATACTCAGAGTGGAGGATAGAGAACGGATCATCGATCGATCGCCCCAAGGGGTGAGTACTGTAGGCAATGGGTATACTGTATCCCCCCCATTGTTGTGCTCGATTGTGGCAGCTATTCACTCCCGATTGCTTTTCACCCCGCACTCCCTTATGCGCATTCCAATCCTTGGGTTCACATCAGATTGCTCTCCCCTTGTTCCTTAAATCGAAATACTATCCATTGTCCATTAGATCCATTACACAGTAGAATATTGAATTGGAATATGAATTGATGTTGTCCATTCAGCCCGCCACTCTTGCCTCTCCTGATGCATCTTTCTCTTCTGAGAATGACTCCTCCAAGGAGACAATTGCGGTAACAATGAGAAGAGACAAAACGGGATCACCCGGATTCGCCATCTCTGGTTAGTACAATACAGTACTTGTAATGGAATAGATATGATTTGAGGTGGAATAGGAGGAGGAACTGGAGGTATCTTCATCTCACAGATCACACGAGGAGGAGCTGCTGATTTGGATGGAAAGTTACAGGTGGGGGAATGAATGATCACTCAGAAGATGAAGAAGTTGTATGTTACAGATTGGAGATCGAGTTGTTTCCATTGATGGAACTAAGATGAGAGACACGAGACACGATCAAGCAGTTGCACTTCTAACAGGAATGGCTGATAAAGAAGTACATTTGGTTGTACAAAGAGATCGTTCTGCCCCCTCTCTCCTATCTCCTCTTCCATTCACTCCAACTATCTCCAATCAACGAACACCATCTCCTGCTGCCTCCCCTGTATACGGTACTGGAGATCCCTCTTGGGATGGAAAGGTATGATACTCAGTGCAATACACATTCAAAGCATTATTTAGACAGAGAATGTGGTTGTTCATCGTGATGGTGAATGTCTTGGTCTTTCTGTTGTGGGAGGATCAGATCACGTCTCTCATCCATTTGGAGTTGATGCCCCTGGTATGACAATCTCTTATTGTCTCATACATGAAATGAGTGTATTGCAGGTGTTTTTATCTCTAAGATTGCCCTTAATTCCGCCGCCCATCGATCACAGAGACTGAGAATCGGAGACAGAATCATCAAGGTCAACGACATCGATGTCACTGAATCCAAACACGCAACTGCTGTTGAGGTCAGCCATTCAAATGATACTCAGCCTTATACGCAGTCAATTGTTAAGGCCCTGAAGTCGAGTGGATCTACAGTAAGACTCGTTGTGAGACACGACACTCAACCAAGTGGATTGAGAGAGGTAAATGCACGACTTATAATAGAGATAACATGTGTTGATTTGAGGTGATTGTCCGTAAGAGAGGGGATGGTCCTCTTGGAATATCGATCCATGGAGGAGTCGGATCTGATCCTGCATATGCAGGAGACATCAAGGATGAGGGAATCTTCATCCAGAAGGTACTGTAGCACACCATTCACTCATATACTTACAGTATGACAATATTGTCTTTGTAGGTTGAAACAGGGAGTATCTCTGCTGTAGCTGGTCTCATTCCTGGACAGAGGATAGTGGAAGTGAATGGAGAATCTCTTCTAGGCACATCTCAAGAAGAGGTTCGTTCTTTCATTACTTCTCTTTCTCTTGTATGATCACTCATTGTTCAGCCGAAAAACGGCTACTTCAATCGGAAATCGCAATATTATGTTATGTCCCGTGTATAATGACCATCCTCTCTTGACCTCCCACTTATCTCATCCTACCATTACTGTATTGTGTCTATCCTTGGGTGGCTTTCCCTCTCTATTCTTCCATTGCACGTTCCTTCTATTGTGTGCCCTCAGGCTGCTTCTGCCCTGAAGAGATCACATGAACTTCGTCTATTGGTCTGTGATGGATACAATCGTCGTCTTCCATTCCCTTCCAAATCTTCCAACTCTTCACTTCCTCCTATCAACTCTTCCTCATCTTCTGCAGTCAAAACTTCATCCTCATCCCTGGTAGGTTCACGAATGGCAAACTCTTCCCAATATCGAAGTCAGACTCTTATTGCCTGAGCTTCGCCCATTTCCGCCTTTCTTTCACATTTTGTACATGATTTGAAGTGCATGAGTACAAGACATGAGCTTGACATAGAATCAATCCGAATGAATAATAGGAGAACAATGAATATCCCCCCAAATACACGTGTGATATGCCCGTTGCGTAGTTGCCTCTTCTTCTCCTTCTTCTCTTTTCGTGTTCCAATGCTGCTACAGCTTCCACCCTCCTGTTACATCCCACAATGCCTTCCCTTTCTCCTATCGCAGCTTGAGCCCCTTTCCTCTATCAGCTGACCTCCCTTTGAGATACAGTCCCACCATTGTTACTCTTTGTATACTTTGTTCAGTGTTTCACTAATCCCACTCATCTCTTCACTTTGCCTCTGGGAGAATTCATGTGATGCTAATAATTATATTTTAATGTTTTAAACGGACTTGATCTTTGTTCTTCTCAACTGACATATTATATGAATCTTATAGGGATAGGAAATTATTGTATAGTCCTGTACACAAATTGTGTCAATACTGTAGAGTGAGAACATGAAGGAGTGGACATTTATGATTCTCGATCGAGAGAATTTGAAATGTTAAGGAGTAGTTATGAATGTTCTCCATTCACTTTCCTCTTCTCACTCATTTCCCTGTGCCTTACCAGTGACAATTTATCCCTTTTGTGACATTCAATTGTCACTATTTTATGTTCATTTGCGAGTGTCTTATTATGAATAAAATGAACACTCATCCAATCATTTTCATCCCATAAGAGAACACTCGTCACTTCCTCCACTACGACCGTCTACACCGAGTGAGGAATTACAATTGTGCCCATCGCTTAGCTTCTACCGTAATCCCACCATCCACTCTTAGTTCTGCTTGGTGTTGTACTGATGTTGGCCTGTTACAAGCTTTGTTGCACGATAGAATAGAGTAATGACTGAGTAGTCACTTGCAACATAGCTTGTATGGCGCGTGTGTTGTGATTGTGTCCCTTGTATCATTTGATAGCCTTGTCCCATCCCGCACAGTCCTCCCATTCACTCTTTGTTCTCTAATCTCCACAAGCTTCACTTTCCATCAGCACGCTCCTTCTACATATACTCTGTGGTTGTAAGCCCGTTGTGAGTAGATTCCCTTTTCCTATAACTTCGCACTCTTTCTAAACTAAGCCAAGACTTTCCGAATGATGCTTCTTTTGCTATCCTTTCTGTTCCCGCTTCCCCTAGCGTAGAGTGGATACGGTACTTTCACTGAGAGTACTGTATTCCTTTCTCGCTTGCTTCCATTGTAGTGTCACCATTTCAGAAGTCACCGGAGCCCGTGTCGATATTGTCTGATGTAGTGGAAGAGTCTCCATCATCTCCTCCATCCTCTCCCATTCTCTCCAGTCATGAGTTGTCTCGTACAACAATTGAGGATGCAGTTCCATCATTCGACTCCACTCCTCTTGCCACTTCATCTCCTCTTCCTTCTGCTATTCCCGTCAGTCTATCCACATACCGTAACCCCTTTTGGTTCTTTTGCTTGGGAAGCTTTGGTGGCTGCACTTGATAACTAGATTATTGTGGTTGGTCATAGCAGTAGTAGCTCATTATCTCTTCAGAAACCATCGAGGATGCCTCCACCTGTTGCTCCTAAACCAATGTTGAGGACAAGTCAGGTGAGGAGTACTGTAGATTCTTGTTCTTACAGTATCCTCTCAGGCTTCAAACATCTCTTCCCCTGAAGTAGAGATGCCAGAGAGAATGGGATTCTCATCCAAGTTGTCTCATTTCGAGAAGAAGATGGAACTGGCAAGTAATGGAACAACGAGGCCGAATACACTACCTGGTGAGAGAATGAGAGGAGAAGAGGAAGAAGGGTCCATTGTAGATAAGAAGCCTCTACTCAATCAAGATGATATCAAAAGACTCAAGGAGGCAGAAGCCAAGAAGGTAATCAATACTCTCACTTTGACTGTCTACAGTAATCTTGTTCAGGTAAACATTCCTTCACTCGATTCTCCTGAGAACAACGACAACTTTCTCTCAATGATTGAAGAAAGGTATGGAGGAAGGGACTATTGACTGCTATTGGTAGTTGAATGTACTCTATTCCTATCTATTGCAGTCGCATTCCCCGTGGTCCAGGTTCCATTCGAACAAAGAAGGCTGAAAATATTGCAATCGCTCAAGGGCTCATTGAAGACGATACCGAAGGATTGAGTGAGGTGAGAGGATCTTCTGACACGAAAAGAGGGATTACTGTATGTGTTCAGGCTGAGAAGTTGGAACGTGAAATGACAAAGAGACAACAATGGAGGAAAGAACGTTATGAAAGTCTGAGGAATACAAAAGGACAATTTGATGAATTGATGGAGAGGGTCACTCCGGTTAGTACTTTTATCTGTGATATTTGTTCTCTGGTCTTTCCATACACGTAGTTTGATATCTGCAGATTCTGAAGACTATTGAAGACGGGCAGGAAAGGTCGACTCCAATTGCCACTCCACTTGCAGAGGAAATCGAGTATGCGGATGCAGAATTGTGATTCCTTTCCCGCTTGATTAAAGGGCCAATTGTGTACAGTATGATATTTATTTAGATGTTGCTTTATCATTGACATTCTTCACTTTGTCACTCATCTACTCATTTTACATTGTGATGCATGTTTTGTTCTCTTTTACTCACAAATAACCCTATGCATTATGCCTTCCTTTGATGATATTCACTTAGATGTTCTATATAATTGATTGTTGTTAAGAGTATGGATGTATATTGGAGGGTCCACTCATTCACTTCACTTTCTTCTCTCTGGTACTTGCGCAGCTTATCTTTGTGCAGTCTAAACCCTTCAATCTACTGGGGTAGTGTCATCATAGACACTCTGTTGTATGAGCCAAGAGGCCTTTGACTCATATCCCATTTCTAGCTATGAGCTGCTATTCCCCCACCATTAGTATACAATCTCAATACAAGTGCACAATCTTGTCATGTGCAAATCACAACAATAACATAAATATATTGCAAGTGATTGTGTTGAGAGTATTGAATATACAGGGAAAGAGAGGTCGATATCCCATCACATATTACTTCACAACAAGTAGAGAACACTGTTGAATAGGTCCATTCAGTGGAATGTTGCGTAGAGTGGGAACATTGGGAGGGCGAATCTCTCGTGGATTGTCTTCCACTGTGGGAGATACATCCCTCATTGGAAGGGAACTGTACAGTGGAAACACCATTGTACGACTCATTCTAAAGGTATTCAGTCTATTTGTTCTATTCATTTGATGTGATTGCAGGACACAAAGAGACGGAATGCACTGAGTCTGGCGATGATTGAACAGTTACAGAAGGAACTGAAGGAGATTGACAGGATAAAGAAGGTAGAGGAATGGAGGAAGGAAGGGCGAATGGGGACAATTGAAGGTACGAAGTGTCATCATTGCTGCAGAAGGAACTGCATTCTCTTCTGGACATGATTTGAAGGAATTGGTAGGAAGGAGAAGAAGATGAAGGGAAGAATGGAATCAATTACAGAGATATTCAACAGAGGATCAATTGGCTGATGAGAAGAGACATCTTGCGATATTCGAGAAGTGCGGACAACTCATGCAACAAATGCAATCGATGCAACTGCCTGTCATTGCAGAAGTGAGAGTTACACTGTGCGAGTACACGACTACGGCCCCTTCTAGGTGAGTGGAGTGGCGGCGGCAGCAGGATGTCAGTTGGTCGCCTCTACAGATATTGTCGTGGCTGGAGAAAATGCCAAATTTCTCGTCCCTGGGTGAGTTTCCATGCTTTTCGGAATTCCATTCTGCTTCGGTATTTCCTAGAAGTCAATTATCTATTAGGGGGTCTAAATAGGTTAATTGCCATTATTCTTCTCCGCAGCGCCGCTGTCTATCAGAGAGTTCAACAACCTCGCTGCTGAGAAGAATGACGAGAAATTTACCGATTTAGAACCCCTGTTGTAAATTTACAAACAGCGTAATTCATTCATTTCAGTCAGAAAGTTGGACTTTTCTGTTCAACTCCAGCCATACCACTTTCGAGAGCTGTCCCTTCAAAAGTGAACCCTTTTTCTTGATTGTTACATTAAAGGACCCCTCTGGTGAATGTTAAACTCTTATAAACTGGAAGCGCAGTTCGATACAGGTGGTGCTAATGTGTGCATTTGCCAAAGGAAAATGGTTTTAAAAATTTCTACACGGCAGGAAAGCGTAAGAAAGACGCATTGCGCTTCAGGCAACTTGCGGGAATTCAAAAAATATGTTTATGTTTTCCGCGTTTCCGCTTTTCTTTCCGTCGAGTGTCTTCCAATTGCATTTCTTCACCACGCATTGACTCCGTAAAAGTGCAATGGCTTCAACGATATAAATAAACAGGGGTTAATTGTTGCAAGAACGAAAAATTTGCCCGCTTTCTGAGCAAAGTTTTACTGAACTTCTTACCGTAATATACATTTATTGATTAGGCAAAAGTCGCGCCAAGAGTTTCAGAAATGATTCACCAGAGGGGCCCTTTAATCGCTGCATAATGTAGTGACGTCCATAAACGAAGTTTATCTAAATATTAATAAAAAAAATATTTTGCTCAGGTTGCCCTCGACATGCTCTTCACTGCAGAACCAATCGATGCACAGGGTAAGAGACATTTCTTTCCCTTTGCTTATCGTATTATCGATTGATTTCTTGTTTTACTGTAGCTGCCCTCCGTGCGGGACTCGTGTCTCGTGTCGTTCCTGCAGGAGAAGAGAGACATGAAGCAATTCGAGTGGCTGAGGCCATTGGGAAACATTCCAGGTACCATTCTTTTATGAAGACTTTCATTACTGGCAAAGAATAAAATGGCGTACCAACTAGATTCCTATAAAATGTTATCATGTAATCACTATCCAATTTATCATACAATATGTTTTTCAGGGCGGTCACTTCCCTTGGCAAGTCCTTCTTCTATGCTCAACAATCTCTACCCACCAACAACGCATACAGGTACGACAGACAGTGGTGTAGTGACAAGAGGCCAGAGCATGCAGTGAAATGCATGGTGATTCGAGTCCTCCCTGTATCCTCAGGGGACTATTGAAGCGTAGGGAAGTGAAAACCTGCATGTAACGACACTCTAAAGTGTAGTAGAGAGGGAAAGAAAAGAAGCTCCAGTGCATTGATACCGTATCCCTTGGTCATTGTGCCCCTTCCCTTTATGACTTGGTCCCTTTTATGGACGACAGACCCTCCCGCACCTTCCCTTTTATGGGGAAGTCTGACAGAGAAGAGAAGGCCTTGAGTCACAAACAAGGAGAAGCCATGTCAACGATCGATGAGAAGAGTCTCAAGGACTTGAGGATTCATTGAGGACAATCAGGGAATGTATGGATGAACCCCCCTATGTCGGAAGCCATTTGATCTGAGGGTGGAATGAATTGACTGATGACTAATCAGACATCTCATTAATTCCCGCATCATATGATGTATTGGATGAAGTGTGATTCCTTTGTGGATAGTCCATTCTCTGATCCCTTTCATCCTCTCTCCTCATATTCATAATTCACTCGTGTTTTCATGTCACCGAGACCCGTCTCCTCCTTGAAGGAATTGTCGATACCCTCATTAATAATTCCATAGTCTCATGTCCCTCAATGAGTACGGTACACTCTTCTTCAGGTGATACCGTAATCCCTCCATCCCTATAGTCCTCTTTCTAGGTCATAGTGTAGAGACAGCATATGTAGATAGATGCCAGGTGGCTGGTAACAGCATCTCTCTCTCTCCGTTTAACATGTCCTCCCTAGAGGGAGGGGACCATGGCGCACTCATTTCGGACCAGCCTAATGTGTCATAATTTTTGGTCGCAGAATGGACGAATGAATGGGAAGGGAAGGGCATATTGGGAGACTGGAAGATATTGTCTGAGGGGGACAAGCTATTATCTAATTGGACACATGCCGTGTGTTGCAGAGTCAGTGACAGCTGAGGGGAGACAATTGAAGAGTGTCATAAAAGTAGAAAGGGAATGACTGGCCACCCCCTATGACTACATCCATAACTCAATCCACGAATGAGACCTGGATAATCTGGAAAGGGGCTTAATGATAGCTGGTTGAGGGAAGAGAAAAGAGGATAATGATCACCTTTGGAAGAGAAAAGAAGGAGCTTCCTAAGTGGGTTTCATCCCCTCAGGGCACACGAATCATCAATGTATGAATTGTTCATCTACACTGTAGTAGTGAGGAATGACTCTCTACAGAGAGATTCGCCTTTCTTTCTCTAGCAAGAAGCCCCTTCTCCATGTCCAATCCAACAGATTGAATCCTTCTTCCTCTTACATGTCCCCCAATATCGACCCGTAAAAAGGTTTAGTCCACAGTGGAACCTCATGACTCTTGAGATGCTTATGGTCTCGATACGGTACTTTTGTTTATTGTGTCAAATATGTGATTGTGTTGAGAGTGGGAAGCCGAGTGATGGTCGAGAATCTCAAACTGACAGACGCCCAAGAAGGAGTTCGGGCATTCGTAGAGAAGAGACATCCTGAATTCACGCACTCAAATGAAAAGGTAAACTTGCGATGATTAGCTGCCAGTAAAGAGAGAATGTTGCAGGCCGTGGACGAATGGAAGATGTACAAGGAAAAGGAGGCGGAACAGAAAGGAGAAAACTAAAGAGAGAAAGAGAATGGATTGAGGAGTATACTTTCATACATTTACAACCGGTGCTTGTATTGTTTTCCAGCCATGTCTCGTTCTCTCAAATGGATATTTTGCTTGTTCCACGATGTCTACTGTAGTCGACACAATAAACGAGAGCTGAACTGCATGGTGCTTAGAGTATATGGACCGAAACTTATGGGAAGACATTCATTAGGAGTCCCCAACACCTCATGAGAATAGAAGACCTCACTTGCCTTAGGCCGTTTATTGGCTGAGTGACTGTCTCGCCACGCCCCCTTTCCTCTCTTGACTCCACCCACTTGGAGATGATCCTGAAGGGACCGGAAGGAAGAAGAAGAAGAGGACTGATGGGTGAGATGGATGAAGAATCGTGTATGGAAGGACAGGAGAATAGACAAATTGTCACTCAAATCAATTCATCCAATTCAACGCAACAATCAACAGGTTAGTAGTCATTCTTATATTCAACCTCTCACCTTTCATTCATTAGGTTCCTTATTCATTTCCTTTGTCAGCACTCGAGATCTCATTATGGTTACTAGCATTCCTCCATTCTTCATTGTCCATCTCAACATAGCATTGGCTTCCCAATTCTTTTTTGATGTCAAATTGTGGTGCTCCATGTTGGGTCCAGCCGGGCGAAAGTCACTTTGTACTTACAATTCCCACTGTTTTCATCCAATTCCCACCCTAATCACGCTTGTATCTAGTCGTTCAATGCGGTAGATGATTGAGGACGATTCATATACAGAAATGACCTTAACTGCACAGTAGTGACTGTTGTCCTTCTACCTGAATACCTTCCCCTTTGAAGTACTCAGTGCATATCCTTTATTCATGTATGCACAAGCTGTCTGTCGCATCCAATGAGGTGTTAAATGTCTTCTGGCGGTCCCTTGACTCTTTTGCCTCTCGGGATACACACAGAAAGAATGGAATGAACAACCATGTAAATGAGAGTGGAAGGTAAAGATTGCATTCAGATGACAAATCTCGATTCTCTGTGTGTATGAAGTGTGAGCAACCAATCAAGGACTTGTATGTACTCAAAGTGATCGACAGGCGAGTATTCACTTGTCACAATCAACAAATGGCTAATTCATTACGGGAATTGTCCCATCGACTGCCTCTTCTCAATCCATTCTCTCTTTCGAGACTATGGTTGGGTAGACAGAAAAGATGTTAAAGTTTCATAGCAATAATGATTCGAAATAGTGAACACATTATGGAATTTCTAACCTACCCAGTCTCATAAGGTTCGATCGTCATTCATTTCATAGAAGAGATTGGGTAGCAGGGATTCACAAACGGTAAATTTGTCGTCATCCTTTTCCGCCGCGCAGTCGTCTATCATGGAGTGAGACAACCGCGCTCCGGAGATGAATAACGATAAATTTACCGTTTTGGAACACCTATTGGGGAGGTTAGAAATTCCAAAATGCCTTTCCTAATTCGAACCTGGAGATTTTAAATGCAAACTTCCCCTCCTTTCCCTTTTTACTCTTCTAATGTCCTTTCCCTTCAGCTCGTTCCATTCTTCATGTCTTCGTTGTGAGGAATGTGATCAACCTCTATCCACCACTTGTTTCATCAAATCGAATGCAACATTCTGTAAGAGTCACTACTACAAGTGAGTGGATGACCTCTCAATGCTTCTTCTTCTGTCATCCAAACAGAGTAAATCCTTCCATTAGAGGGAGGCCAAATGAGTGCAGGTGTGAAGGGAAGACAAGACTCATTGGGGGGGGGGGGATGTAAATAGGGGTTCAAAAACGGTTATTTTGTTGTCTTTGTTCTCGGGATGGGGGTTGTGGACGGCCAGGAAGGGGAAGTGGGGGGGG
>JACMIF010000185.1:6949-18014 GCA_014805445.1 Diplogasteroides magnus | reverse complement strand
CCAAATAATTTTAGTTTTCTCCTTCATTTTAATCTATTCCAAACCCGCTTTCTTTCAAATCGTCCCAATCCGCGCCTGTTTTTTCACCAATCCCCCCCCCCAAAACCCAAATCCCCCCCCCCCCCCCACGACCTTCTCAACTTCTCCTTCTTCTACTTTCACTCACCTACAATGACGTCACTTGGCTTCACTGGTTCCGGTCTCCTCTGTTGCCTGGGCAGTTTGTCATTCTCTGCATGCCATTTCTTGATACATTGTGGAATGTGAATGTCTGAAGAGTATTTTTCCTTCTCTGTTCTCTTTACAAGACTCACCAATACTCTTGGATCCGAATTGTCGTCCACATATATAACAGAATACAGTGGGCGCAGGACGATTTGCCCTTGCTGGTCCGGGATTGAAACCATCCTGAGTGATGAGCTTTTATTACAGAAATTGCGAATTGCTGACATTGGGGCAAACCAAACTGCGATTTGTCTGTTTTTTAAAATGTACAAATGAAGAGATAAATATAAATCCTTGTTGCTTACCATGGCAGAAATGCGGAGCAAATAGCAAAATAAATTGTGTGGAAACTACGGAAAACGGCACTTAGATATGGCGGAAAGAAGAAGTGAAGCGAGTGTGTCTCTCACTCCCCATTCTCTTCTTCCCTCTATTCTATTCCCATATTCCTCTCTCTCTTCACTTGCCTATATTCTATGAATGTTGGTATCGTCACCTTGGAGACCATGAAAAGGAAAGAAGAAAGACACAAACAACATACACAACAGAACTCAGTTCGTAGTCCTTATGGTAGCTACTTCTACAACAACATGAAACCATGACATTTTAGAAGATCAAATTGTAATACATCTTGATAGCCACAGATGATGTTTGTATTCAATAAGAGAAGTTCGATGTCATTTATCATTTCGTCTTCCTCTTCTCTTATTCTTTCTTCTTCAGATCGTACCAATACAAATGCATGTGTTCTGTCTCATCAGGCAGAATGATCTCCGTTCCATCCTTACGAAAGTACATTTCACTCAATGTCCACAATCAATCGATAGTCAATCATACTGTACGTACTCCTTTGACTGAAGAAGTTTTTTGTATCCATTTTTAGCCAGAAGGTTCTGATTGGCGAATGACGATGCTTCAGCTTGTATTCCATCGAATTTTTCGTCCTATCGAGAAGAATACGGTAATGAATCAATCAATAAACTAACCACCAGTGCTGACATTGAAATATTATGATGGAGGAGTGATTGTGCGATTCCTTTCCTCGTGTGTTGAGGTGAAATGAAAGTGATGTCTCGATGAAGAATCTACACACGAATATTCAATATCTACACTTGATCATCGGTGTGAACCTTTTTAGCATGAGGAATCTCCTTCCAGATTTCCTGTTTGAGTTCATCAACGAGAGTACCTGAGAGTACTCATTCAGAAAGTGATCGAGTCTTTCCTCCCTCACAAATAATCTGTACATCCTCTGTTTGTTTGTCCAAATCCAATCGGAATGGTTCATAGTTGAGTGAAGAATCTTTATGAAGGACTGACATGAGACGGAATCCAATCAACTACAAATTGTTCATTATTGATTGTTCATTTCAACTCGAACCTTGTCCGTTGTCTTGTCGATTACTTTGATTGAATATGGCCAATGTAGACTGCTTCCAACCATGTATTCGAGCATTTGAGTCGTTGACTCTCGAGTCATTCCAACTGCCTGAGGGGATACAATGCCAATAGTCATTGTGGATGGACTCACAACAGAATGAGGTTCTATCCTTATGAATCCATCCAGAGCGTGATCCAAGATAATGGAGAAGTCAGATTGGGAAGCAGGGATGAAGGAATACTGACTGAAGAGAAGAATCAAAGATGAATATGGAGAAACCACCTGAGCGGACTTTTGACTGCAGTTGAGAAGACTGAAAGGGAATAATGTAGAGAGAATTGAATGGAGAATATGTACCACGAAGTGTATGAGAAGAAACGAATGAAGGTAACCGGCTTCCTCGGCATCTTTGGAAGGAATCGAATCAATATCCTTGACTCAATCTACTCAAGGAAATTCAGAAGACCGCCTTAGGACGAGGGGAAAGGAGAGAATGAGTGGGATGAACCTATACAAGTTCTTTGGAAAGGACTACTCAATGAACTCTTGATCTCATAAAGGACGGACGAAAGTGCATGCAAATGTGTTCTGTCTCTCCCTTGAGAAGGGAAAGCAGTAGGGTGTCGCATGCGAGTCTTTTAGTCCATTCGTCATGTCTCCATTCTGTGAGGTGCTGTTGTTTCTGTATCTAATAGACAACAGCACCGCTTATAGTAGATACAGGACGAATGCACTAAAAGACTCGCAGTGTTTCGGCTATTACTGTAGCAGAAGAACATACACCACAATTCAAAATGTCGTTTATCACTTCTCTTCCATTCTCTTTCTCTCAATGATTCTTCCTCAGATCGTGCCAATACAGTTACATGGACTCAGTCTCATCAGGGAATATAATGGGCATTCTATCTTGACGGAAGTACATCTCCCTTAATCACGAAATCGATCGATAGTCGAGGATTACTGTAACTTCTTAGAATCCAGAAGCTTCTTGTATCCATTCTTAGCAAGAAGTTTCTGATTGGCATATGAGGATGCTTCAGAGGCAATTCCATCGAATTCTTCTTCCTGACAAGAAGATTACAGTAATCCAGACCTTCAATCAATAGACAGACCACTAATCGAGTGAATGAAATGTTGTGATGGAGAAGTGATTGGGCGATGCCTCTGGTGTTTGGGCGTCACGAAAGTGATGTCTCGATGCAGAACCTGAAAGAGATTACGGTATCGATCGTTCATCTACCGTATACCTTCTGTGCATCGGGAACCTTACTCCACAGTGCACCCTTGAGTCCATCGATGATACCAGCTGAATCCTTATCCATGAAGAGATTGATTCATCCACCCCTCACCAATAATCTGTACATCCTCGTCCTGTTTGGATATATCGAATTCGAATGGTTCATAGTTGAGTGAAGAGTCTTTATGGACGACTGACATGAGACGAAATCCAATGGGCTGCGACAACGTCTTCTCCCAGCCACTAACCATCACAAGTCTCACCTCTCCAGTTGCCTTCTCGATCACTTTGATAGAGTAAGGCCAATACAGAGACGATGCCACCATGTATTCAAACAGTTCCATCGATGACTCTCGTGTCATTCCCACTGCCTGCGCAATTCTCTGCCCCGTTCACGTGAGAGGGGTACTCACAACAGAATGAGGTTCTGCCTTGATGAATCCATCGAGACTGAGATCCATTATGACTCCCTGATCGGATTGAATGGCAGGAAGGAAGACGTACTTGCTAAAAGGGAAAGAGTACTGTAATGAGGAGGAGAATGGCCGACTTGAGTGGATGTTTCCTTGGATTCCATGCAGCTGAGAAGGCTGAAAGAGGAGATAGATTGAGTTGTGGAAGTGATTCAACCATAATGTCTGATAGTCTGAAGGAGTGAAGGATTACGAAGGAGCATCTGTGAGTGAAAGAGAAGAAAGACCGAATTGTAAGGAAGACAAAAGGAAGAATGAAGGGAAACAAATGAGAATAGACAAGGAAAGACACGTTGAGATGTACAGATCAAACTACTCACACACAGAAGACTCACATTGAATGTATAAAATGTTCTTATCAATCGCTTTCTATAAAAGAACAGTCTTCTGTGTCAGTTCCTATTTAGAAGGGATTAAATTCCGATCTTCTCAATCTCAAGTCATTTTCTTCTATTCTTTTCTTTCTGTGGAAGCCCACTGATTTACAATTTCCTGTCAGCGGATGATTGAATATTACAAGAGTACAGTATCGCTAATTGTTTTTGGTAGAATGCTTAGTCAGTGAATGAAGATGGACATTTTCTAATACACAGTCCACGTGAAAAGTCGCACAATGGAATGGAGTCCTTACCCTCTTCATCTTCTTCATTTCCCCTTCTCTTCCTTTCCTTCCTCTTTTCCCTCATTCTCGTCGTCCATTCACAACAAAATATATGCTTTTCTTGCAAGCAAATGAGCAGCAAATGTTGATAAGTCCTCTTCCATCCTTGTTCCTTCCACATTTTCATCCCTTCCTTCCTCACGACTGGTCTCTCCCCCCAACCGTCTCCATGGCTAACAAGTATGTGCACCTACCGTATGACCCCCTTGACTCCTACCGTATCCAGGGAATCTCATCGGGATTTCCTCACAGCGACCATCTCAGGCCTCTTTGTGGCCATTGGAATCCTCGTTCTATGGAGAAGTTCGTGATTGGAGTCACGAAATGAATAACAGGGTAATAGGAAACCAGCCCTCATCTGAGGATCTGGAGAGGAGAGAAAGGGAGAAGAATGGATGTTCCCAGCAGGCAAGAGAAGGAGGAAGGTACCGTATACCTGTCAGTCACAGTGTCAATGGATCACTTTGAGTGCGAAGGAGCAGGTTGAGGAAGGTTCCCTTCGTGTGGATACTACACAGAGATCCCCCATTCGTGAAGATGTCTCTCAGAAGAAATCCCTTCGTGTTGATTCAACTCAGAGGAGTTCACTCAAGGTACGGGTAGTTGAAGAGGATACTGTAGATGGATGAGGTCTTCAGGGTTCCGGATCTTCGAGATCTTCGAGATCTCCGAGAAGTGAGGAGTCAAAGAATGGAGAGGAGAAGGGAGAGTGTAAGAGGAAGAAGGAAGTGACTGAAGAGAAGAAAGAAGAGAAGAAATCACGAAAGGATACTGTAGGAACAACAGATGAAGAATCAAAGGATTGGACGACAGCCAAAGAATCAGCCTCTCCCATTTCTCCGGTGGAGAAATCTGATTCTGTCAAGTCCTCAACCTCGTCTGGATCGATCAGAAAGAAAACAACTGAGACTGATTCTACAAGAAGACGCTCATCCAGACGATCTCTTATGTCAAAGGAAGGATCTGTCAGAAAGAAGACTTCCAAGAAGCCCATTGAATCATCCACAGAGGATAAAGGGACATCCACTGCACCCGAAGGATCAAACACAGCTCAAGTAAAGCCTCCAGGTATACTGTAGTCAATCGATCAATACTTTTCAACTCTTCAGGAGATGCAGATCCTACGAAGGCTAAATCTTCTGAAGGATCAAAACGTGGAGAAGAATCAAAACCCGACGAACCAAAGTCTTCGGATGATACGAAGACAGCTCAGGAACCCAAGTCTTCTGATGATGAATTGAAGACGGGAGAGGACAAGACGAAGGGCAAGGGTATACTGTAGTTAGCAGGGTCGCATTGATGGCTTCACATCTTCAGAACCTCCTCCTCCTTCTGAAGTAACGAAGCCTCCAGAAGATGGACAGCCGAAGACTGCAGAGTCAAACGAAAAGCCGACCAATGCCAACGCACCTGAAGGTACTGTAGTCATTCTACTCTACAATGTGAACCTTCCCTCAGGCGATCGAGCCCCTCAATCAGGATACGCTGCAGTCAACATGGCTCCTTCAACACAGGGAACTTCCCAGTACCTTCCAGTCACTCCTCCTCTCATGACCCCTCCTGCAGGTACAGTACCCCCCCCCCACTATTATTGATTGAGTTACTTCTACAGTTTCTCCCGGTACGGGATCCACTCTCAACGTAACGATGACTGGAGTTGTGGATAAGAGTGGTATTCGAACAAAGACGATCATCCTGTCATCCATTGATATTCAGACCCTCCGAAACCTGAAGAGAAGAAACCCGAAGAACCAAATCCTTCAGGAGAAGCTCAGAAGGAATCTGAAGTGAAGTCTGAGGAGAACAAAGCCCCAGGTATACATCTTATGTCCCTCATAAATGGAATACATTCCCTTCAGTTCCTCCATCTCAATCTTCTCAAGTATCTGATCCACCCAAGCTCCCTGTTGATGCTCCTGCAGGTACAGTATCCTCCATCCACTGCATCAGGAAACTATCCCTTCAGGAGTTGCAGATCCCTCATCGGAAGCCCCGAAGCCTACAGGAGAGACTCCCAGTGCCCCTAAGGCTCCCCCTCCGCCTGGTACAGTATCCATCCTGACATCACGAGATCCAAGTCCTTGAGGAGGAGAGAATCCTGCAGCTGCGGCAGCTCCAGCAGGTACCGTAGTCTTCTCCCTCCTCCTCATTATCTTCCATTGTAGTCTCCCCTGGTGCGGTTTCAACTGTCGTGGTGTCAATGAGTGGAGCTGTGGACCAGAAAGGCATTCACTACAATGTGACCACTCCTCATCAGCACATTCAGACCCTTCTAAACCTCCAGGAGGAGAAGCAACAGAGTCGAAGTCAGGAGATCCTCCAAAGGCTGAGGAACCACCCAAATCAACGGATGACCAGAAGACTGCAGAAGAACCAAAGTCTGCAGATGAAGCACTGAAGAGCAATGAAGAGAAGAAGGAAGGAGCAGCTCCTCCTCCAACCCCCGAGGGAGGAACAACACAGGGTACTGTAGATTACAGAGAAGTTGAAGTGATGTGTCTGTCCAGATGAACCGGACAAGCCTCGCTCTACCTACATGAAACTTGTTCCGTCCAGAGCGGGAACGTCTCAATACTTTCCTGTGATTCCTCCTGGAAAGTCGCCAAAACGTGAGCCAATCTACAGGAACCCTCATCTACAGTATCCCTTCCCTTCAGCCGTCCGTTCTCCCAATCCGAACATCCCTGGAGGTACTGTATCCCTGTTCATTCCCTGTGAGACTCTCATTGCAGATCCCCAGCAGCCGGTCTCTCCCGGATCTGCATCCTCAGGTAGAAGAGAGAGGCCATGTGGAATGACTGTTCTGAATGTTGAGGAGGAGGTAGTAAGAGGAACAGAGGAAACAGAAGGAAGAAGGCATCGTAAGTCCCCCCCCTCCCCTTCCTCCTCCCTTAATCCTCTCATTACAGTAACCCTACTGGTATGACGTCACTTCATTTTCTACCACGTGATTGAGAGGGCCTGTCTCTTGTCCAATGACTCTACCCTGAATCCTTCTTTGCAGGACCCGAACTCCCCTCATAAGACGATGGAAGATGAATAAAGGACCACTGGACCCACTGACTCTCTATAGTGTCGCGATAAAACTTTGCGATAAAATGCCTCTTTTCCATGAGTGAATAAAGGAGATTGGAATTGGCACAACACAGCTATTAATACACACACGTAAATCAAGTCACGGGATAATATAAACAGTGAGTTGTTTATGAAGATGTTCATTTGCTGGTCCTTTCACTCTTTCTATCACTCAACAACCTCTTCATCTCTTACAAATGTCTTCATCAATAAATACTCATAGCCATATCTCCTCTCTAATCTGTGGTCTCTAATTACCCTCAATTCCTTCCTTGTCCTTTTCTCATCTCCTCATCTATTCTCAAGTCCTCAAATATTCCCATATACTTTCACTCGTCTGTCGTTGTCTTCCCTTTCCAATTCGATCGTTTCTATTCTTGCCTTCGGTTTGTTTTCGTCCCTTTTCTCCACAGGCAGAATGCGAAAACAGCGAGTGACGGGAGAGACGAGAGTACAGAGAAAAAGAGTCTCTACAAGGAATGCCAATCTCTCTCTCATAGTCTGTCATAAGGGTCACCCATTATAAGGGGGAAAGGTGTCTGTCTCCTCTCTCATATTCCATTCAGATGACCTCTTCCCTTCCCTTCCCCGTTCACTCTTTTCTCTCAATCACGTGTCTATTTCTGCACACTCTCACTTCTCGCGTCCCTTCCCCCTCTATTCTCCGTTCTTTATCACCGTACTCATGTAGTGGGTTGAGACTTGCGTTCCTTATCGTCTTTTGCTGATTGTGCAGCTTGTTATGACAGAATAAGAACAAGAATGACAAAGGAGTAGTGAATCCTCATTGTGTTCTGAACCCCTTTCTTCTTCTGCAGATTCTCTTATCATTTCACAACATCTTCTCATTCTTTTCTCTTTCGAGGTCAACATTGCAATGGTTGTTTCTTCTTATCTTCTCACTATTCCCTCACATCTCATATGTTTCTGTCATTGTGCAGTCTTTCCCCCTCCTGTCCCCTAATTCCCTCAATAGTTCCTTCTTTGGTGTAACATAGTTGTGTCGAGTGTATTCATCCTCTGATTCCTTCTCTTTTTCTCTTTTCCTCTTCCTTCTCTTCACTCGTTTTCTTTCTTCTCTCACGTTACTTTCCCATTTTCATTCAATCGTTCACTGATCATCCCATCCTTCATTCTTTTGTCCGTAGACCTCAGGTACACTGAACTGAGACAAGGGGAGCGAATGAAGGAATGATACTAAATGATACTAAATACAGTACTCTGTGAGTATTCCCTTCGAGACTCCTCTCTTTCTCAGCATCACTTGTGCACTTCCCACATTGAATGTTCATCTTTTGCGAAATGCCCCATGATCTCTGTATTGGAATGACTAAAGGAAGAGCACCAGAATGTCGACTGTGTCATGAGATTACACACCCACAGCACCATCAAATACACAAATGAAAGTATTCATTTGAGAGAAAATATCAAGTAACCAAACATCAGGTGTTCTAAAACGGTAAAAGTGCATTTCTCATTCATTTATTCCCCAGCGGAGCGATTCTTTTTCGGACTTACGCTTGGAGACAACGGCTCTGCGGAGATTGAACGAATGAGAAATGGTATTTTCTGTTTTCGAACCCCTACCAGACACCACGTTTTGTACTTGTCGTTCCTGTCTCTTCACAGCTGTCATTCCGGAAGTGTGAAGGCAAAAGATTGGAAAGATTCGTGGAAAGAGAAGGAATCTCACATATGATGACTGACCTTACACTCTCGTGTTTACCACTCTTTGCATGATTTTGCTCTCTATTCTAAGTAGAAGAGGAGTAGAAACTTCTTTCTTCCATTCATATTGTAGAGTCAAAGGACAAGTAATGGATGGTCTTAGATTGAATGAATGATAAGAAGACAACCACGTGAGTCTTCAACCACTAACAACAATTACATCCATTCACTTCTATTCTGCACTGCCTTGTTGTTCAGAACACGCCATGTTATTCCCCAAGCCCAGATTTAGAACAGTCGAGAACGTGACTGAATAGAGAGAGGGAACGAGAAGCAGAGGATGAAGCATCAGGCTCCGCCCCCTTCCCCTTATCCTCTTTTACCTCAAAAGTCTATGAATATCTCCTGAGAAGTGCAGAAATGTCCTATGTTGTCCATTCAAAAGAAGGTGCAAATATAATCATTCCGCTGACACGATTCTCGTCTTTTTATGGCGGAATTTCGATCTGTAAGCGAACGATATAGAGGTAATTGTTGAGTGAAATAAGAGAAATAGACGAGAATAGATGTTGATTCCCTCACTTGCTATTCTCACCTTCCTCTGGGGGAATATTGTGAACCGGAAGTGTTCATATCATTCAAGTAGTCAATGTCTTGAGTGGTCTATCACATACAACCACTCTCTCAATGACTGAGATTGAGTCGTCCCCCATCATCCGGCAAATGTCCATTTCATCACGCACAAAAAGTGACTGTCGATGCATGTTTTGCCATGGAACACTTCCTATTTTGAGACAGAGTGGATGATTGCGAGAGAGTCTTCATTACTGTGTGAGAGTTGTTTCGAATGGTTCTTCTCCTTCTTGTTGTTGACAAAGAATGCGCGTGATCCATACAAATTGGAGTGAGTTTCACTCTTTGGCAGAGTGCGAGAGAGGGGAAAGGAGGGCACATGTCTGTCCTCCCTCGGTCGTTTTTCTATCCTTTGGTTCTTATGCGTATTCTCCCTCTCTATCACATTGTTATTCTCTCATGACAATCGTTTCTCATTCTGTACTTCATTGTCTCTTCACACTCCTTTCTAATATCTCTGCCCTTCCACAATTCTTCATCTGGTCGTCCCTTCCCCCATTCACATTCAATCACCCACTGACGACACACTTGTTTGCCACCACGCAATCACGGGTCTGTCCCACCGAACAAGTTTCAGGCTTACCGTAGTCAAACGGACGCGAGCCATCATAATCGGGTGAACCTAGCAGAAGCTATGCTGGAGACCACCAAACCCTTCAACGTCTACCATACCCCGATTGATGGAGGGTGGGAGATTGGGACAACATTGTGAAGGAGATCGTATTCATTGCAGATTTGGAGGATCTCCAGACGTTGGAAGTAGTTCGAATGGTGGGGGAATGAAGAGTCTTTGATTAGAATGAGAGTCTATTCAGGTACAACAATGACAGGAAGACGACAGTCTCTCAGTGCATTCATGAGAACACGAAAGCTATCTGCTAATCTGACCAATCGAGTAACCCATTGATGGAGTACTGTAATCAGATGAATGTTAAGGGAAACAATGGCAGTTCGAGTAGTCGAACACCATCGAGTAGTGATGATTCAAGGAAGACAAGTGCAGATTCACAATATGGATCTACAGAGAATTCTGTTGCAAACGCTGAGGACGACAGTTCAAATGGTGAATGACACTGAGTACAATGATGGAAGTTATTGTGTTTAGTGGAAGACTTCTCCCCTCGTCCAATCTATCAGAGAAGAATGAGCGTCCCCGAGAAGGTCTTCATGTCAGCTGTCAGTATTTCCACTTTGTTTTGTATGTGTCGTCATTGAATGTGCAGAGTGAGAGTAGGAATATCTCGATGGGTTCCATCACTGTCAACATACAACGACAAGAGAGAAACACTCAACTGATTCCATCCCCCACAAATAGCCCCCTTTCCCCCATGCACTTCGTCCTCTCACATGCCATAACCTATTCAAGACCTCTGTTTACTTCCCTTTGAACTCTAACGGGGTCTTGCACGGAACATTGAGGGGACCGTACTCGTGACGTTGCAAAGGCAGAGATCACAATGTGTTGTTGTGTCTTTTGGTGGAGAACGATAAGTGTATCGTTTGGATGGAGAGAAGGGAACATTTGACCCTTTACTTCAGCCGATTACAAGAGTCAGCTGTAGAGAAAGAGGAGAAGCAATGACAATCACACATACCCTGGAGGTGACACTTGGACATAGCTCAGCACAGCTATGCTCAAGTTTCCCTCAGTTTCCCCGAGTTTCCCCCCAGGTTGCCCCAGTTTCCCACACCATTTACCCAAGGTACACGAG